>JAJAGP010004805.1:0-42901 GCA_025084515.1 Ancistrus triradiatus | reverse complement strand
TCTTTCTCTGTGTTAGCATATAAATCTTTTAATGCAGACAGGCTTGTTTTGCCGTTGTGCCTTCAGCAAATGTATGTGTCTCGCCAATATGCTGCAGAACTTTACTATTATATTACAAGTCTGTTTGATGAGAAGGTCATGAGAGGAGATGGTGCAAGCTGACTATCAGATATTGGAGTTTAAGTGGATATACAAAATATCTTTGGTCTCGTTAGTCCATTCTTCAGAGAATGCTGAACTTGATATGATCAACAACTGGGGGAGCCAAAAGCTAGAGACAGAAAGAGTCGATGAGTAGGTAACTGAGATGAAGAAACAGTTCAAATACAGGTACAGAGGAGAATAGTCGAAGAGGAGGTCGACAGAGATCAAAATACAGGTTGTCCGCCATTCACGATTGGGATACATTCCAACAGATCCGTCATAAATTGAATTTATCGTAAACCAAGGAATTTTATTATATACTGTATACATCATAGCAAAGCCCACCTTTGTACACGACCATCATCATCATCGGCGGTCACTCGTAATCGAGTATGACTGTCCTTCTTGATCCGTGTGGGTCTTCAGTGTGGACAGGGGAATGTAGTGGTGGTGAATTTGGGTTTGGCCTGTTTGGACATTGCTCTCTCCTTTCTGAGTCTGCGCTTGACTTGTGCAGCATGGCGGAGGTCCTCGTTATACAGTGCCACACCCTCACGGACAAGGTTTCTCCAGGTCGCCCTGTCTTTTGCCATGTCTTCCCAGGTTTTAAGTTCTATGTGGCACTTCTTTAAGTTTGTTTGATGTTATCCTTAAATCTCTTCTTTTGGCCTCCTGGGGCCCGTTTCCCTTCAACTTGTTGGGAGTAGAGGACTTGTTTTGGGAGGCGAGAGTCAGGCATGCGGATAACGTGGCCGGTCCACCTGAGTTGGTTTTGGGCAATGGTGGCAGTGATGGTGGAAATATCCGCCTCCTCCAGGATGCTGGTGTTAGTGCGTCGATCCTCCCAGCTAATCCTCAGTATTTTACGGAGGCATCGTTGATGATATGCCTCTAGTGCTTTTAAGTGCATGCTGTATGTGGTCCAGGCCTCTGACCCATACAGAAGAGTGGGGAGCACCACTGCTTTATAGACCGAGATTTTGGTCTTTGCTTGGAGGTCCCGGTTCTCAAATACTCTTTTCCTTAGCCTTGAGAACGCCCCACTGGCACAGCCAAGCCGGTGGTCTATACACGACCACAGCTTTTCCTCACTACATTTCCCAGCACTCATCACTTGGCAGAAAAAAAAAAAAAAAGTAAATAAATTCTCTTTGTTAGGCTTGTATATGTATGAAGTGATGAAAGTTGTGGAGGTATTTTAAAACTACTCTCACTCCTGGGGCTCAATACCTTAGGATAATGTTTTCACTGTGTCAGTTACAGACATATATAAATAGACGCCATATTGGTCCAGGCAAGACGCCTGATTCTTCTCTAATATATTATTATATTAGACTACATCTATATTATTTATACATATATATTATTTATTCAACTACATCTTATTGTATTTACAGGCTACTAATATGCTTGACAGCATTGTACATTGTATTTGCATGTATCATTTCACTGCTATAAAACACAGAAAGCAAACTGGTCCAGACTAGTTTATTGTGCATTTTAGCCAGGCAAAGGCAGCTCCCCTGTTTACAGTCATTTTATTTGTTTACAAGCAAATCTTGTCTAGACCAATATGGCGTCATATTGTGTTGTCATATAACAGCAACAGGCTGAAGTGGCATCTAGATATATTACATCTATGGTTAGCTTTAGGAGTGAGTTAGCTGTTCATACCTGGCAGAAATCTATCCTAACATTCCCGATACGTTTCATTGAGTGTACGAAATTCTTAGCAGTATCACACAGACTAGACCACCAATATCTAAGTTATGTTTCCACCTGCAATGCAGAAGTGGGACGCAATCTAAAGTCTGGGATTTTTTTATTCTGAACCTGTCATCTATCATCGTTGTGGCTCTTAGCCCTTTTTATATTCAGTGGTGCCACGCACTGGGACCCATTATGCACCTGCCACTCTGAGCCAGACGTAGGCAGGGGGAACTTGCTGTCATTTTCCTAACCTCAGTAATTATGGTCTGGCATTCAGTTTCTGTTTAGCACCGTCTCCACCACTCACCTAACTGTCATGTTTGCCATGTTCTCACTGCTCTACCTGTTATGCCCGAGCTGTCTGTTACATATTTACCTTTCGATTCGCAACAACCTCCTTCCCTTTACGTATGTGGGACATTTTCACAACTATAAGTATCAAAACAAAATCTCGCCACACATATTAGCCAATCACTTGGTATTGAGTCATTCTTGAGTAAATATTTAGACATCAGGTACAAAGAAGCTCTAAAAGGGTGAAATTCTTCAGGAGCAAAATGTGACTGCAAGAAATTTGTGTGGACACTCTTTGTAATTATAGTTAAGTGCCGCTTAATGACCAGCCAATCAGCGTCCATTCTCTTTAACGACTGAAGCTGTAACAATTCTAATTAATAATAATATAGAAATAAAATATAATAGAAATAAAAATCTGTCCTTTAACTCCGGACGTTGTGGCCGTTAACAGCTCATCAATGCTGCAGATCCACAAGCAGAGGTGACTCATGAAGTATTATGTGAATGAATTATGATTTACTCACTCATGAAATACTGCATGAATTAATGCTATTCAGTGTACCCTTAGTGTTACTGCATTTTCTAATCGCTTATTTCATTCTCATATGCTGTTATATGTCCTAACATTGAGCCAAAATATTAAATAAAATGTTTTTTTAAAGTTCCTTGTGACATGTTCCTTGTGAAAGGTAACACAAGACAAGTAAGAAGAAATAAACAACAAGTAAGCACTTTTACAGTAAACACTAACAAAAGTAGCTTCGCACAAAGCCACCAAAATGCGCAGAGGTAACAGCAGCAAGGAAAAACTTCCCCAGATACAGAAGAAACCTTGAGAGGAACCTGGCTGAGATGTGGAAACCCAAATAGATCAAGTACGTAATAGTACAGCCAAAGATAAAGGAAATAAGCTGTAATTGGGTTGCTGTTTAGTGTGGCGTGTTGTGAATGAAGTCTTAAGAGAACAGTGGCTGTCTGGTCAAAAGTTAATTGTGCTATTGTGGTTACTGATATTGTTTTAGGAGCAGACAGATATGCTAATCGGACCTCAGCGAGCGCCAGAGAAGGGGTTTACTTTGATGTGGTAGAATAGAATATCCATTGCATTTTGATCTGCAATGGATATTTTACCATTAAAACTTTTGAAGTTTCTCTCTCTTTGTGATCACACTGAGAGTTCGTGGCACAGGTCACTCATTGCTCTGCTTTCCAGCTGCTCCAATTACCGGAAAATGGTGTATCCCTGGCAACAGTGCTATAACGGTAAATTAGAAGCACAAGGCAGCACATTGGAGAGAAGAATGGTGGCATTTGCACTTCCTCACCCACTGGCAGGGTGTATGTGTAAAGGTGATACCAGGTTTGACAGCTCAGGGTCATGTTGGAAAATTTCTACAGGAACTCATAACTACCTTTGCAAGATCAGAAGAGACATTCTAAACACCAGTTTGAAGCCTACCAGTCCTGGCAGCCAGCAAGAGAAATCAGTGGCACGGGTTCACCAACACTGGATGGCCGAAGACTGGAAAACAGTAAGGGCTGAATTTGGCAGAAACAGCTTGACTCCATGGCTTCAGTCTGCTTTGTGTTAACACGAATCAATGTTAACATTTACATTTACAGCATTTAGCAGACGCCCTTATCCTTATCCAGAGCGACTGTGGGTTAAGGGCCTTGCTCAAGAACCCAACAGTGGCAGTTTGGCAGAGGTGGGATTTGAACCCTGGACCTTCTAGTCCAGAGTTCAGTACCTTAACCGCTAGTCTACCACAGTCCCTTAACAGTTTAAGCTAGTTGTGATTAGAGATGCCCTGATCCATCAGGTGATGATCAGAATCGTCCGGTTTTCAGCAAGATCGGACGACCAGTCTCATATAACCAATTCTGTGCTGGTCACATCGGCACAAACACAGACACACACATGAACAACACAGTGCTTTGACTAACGTTAATTCAGAATTCAGTTCATAAGGAGTTTAAACGGTTAATGCTCAGAGCGCGGCTCAATGGTCTGTTTTGGGGTTATTGTGTGTCTGTGATTTGTTTTATGTGTATACGTCTTTTATTAGCTAACAAAAACTCACAGAGCGTGTTTTTTATTTGTGTTGTTTTCAGTCTGCACAAGTTCGGCGTTTTTTAGTGTGCACGAGCGTTCGCCCAAGGTTGCCAGATCCGCGTATTTCTAAAACCTTGGCTTTATTTGGCCTCTTGTTCCATTGATTGTAGCTGTTCTTTTCTCGGTGGATCTGGCAACCAGTAACCAGAATTACAGGCAGCGCCAACGGCTGTCGAACTGACTCTGAAACGCAGTATATTGAGGAGAAAATAAATAATTTGATTATTTCATATTACAAAGTTCGAAGTTTATGTCACATAGTTGTATGAGTGGAAATCTTGAGTGCGTTTGAGCACTCTATGTATGACTTGCCATGTTGGTGGGTGTAAGCTGCTACCTGTGGGGTGTGTTGCAATTCAGCGCCTTTGCTTGTACTTGTACCCTTGCACTAACTGGTAAAAGGCTCTTATGAAGTACAATTTGAGCAAATTTGCAGTGATTAATATGTCTGGCCAATGCCACCAAGGCCAAAGCTAGTGAGAGAACAGAGCCAGGTACAAGCCAACAGTTCCTGTTAACTTTCATTAATAAATGTTTCCGTATGCTGTTCTATTAATGTGAACCCTGGACAAAATGTATAGTGAAATTTGACAGTACAACCATGAAGTGGCCAAATTACCACCAAATTTCATAGTACAACTGTGAAATAATTCATGGTCAGTTCATAGTCCACCAAGGTTACATTTGTACTACGAAATTTCACAGTAGAACCATGAAGTGACTAAATTACCATCAAAAATTCATAGTAGAACTGTGAACTTCATTTACATTTACAGCATTTAGCAGACACCCTTATCCAGAGCGACTTACAACTGATACAGTCTTACAATCCAAGCAATTGTGGGTTAAGGGTCTTGCTCCAGGACCCAACAGTGGCAGCTTGGCAGTAGTGGGATTTGAACCCTGGACCTTCTGGTCAATAGTCCAGTACCTTACCCACTAGGCTACCACAGCACTTCATGGTCAAACTGTCAAGAATTCACAACACATTTTTTCCTGGGAAATGACACTGGAGATTGTTCCTGTCGGCTGTTATTCGGGTCCATAGTGGTTTAGTGAGTTATATATTGTTTGTACATCATGTAACTGACATCTGTTACTGTGACCTCAAAGTATTTGTATCCACAGTATCTGTCTGTCTGTCTCCAGACCGTCCAATCATTTTTATTTGTTCTTTATGAAGGCAGGTATTGGAAAGTGAGAATAAATGGTTAGACCCAAAGTCACATCTTAATTATCTCATCATCATACTCCCTCAGCCATTACCCTGTTCCACCTTTTTCTTATTTATTATGTTACTGTTATATTACATATTCAGAATCCCAGAATCATTCATGCAGCTCTACTGGATGCTGATGGCTTTAGATTTGTGCTCCTCTGCATCGGTGTTGTCTTGTTTTAAATTATTAAAGAAGGTATAACCGCGATTGTTGTCCCTGTGCCAAGCTGTGCAATATTGTTTCCTTGCCTGCTTCCTGTAAGTTTATGGAAAAATATTCCTATGGTTCATAACGTATTTATTTATGGTGAGTTGCCGTACCGGTTATATTCCTCAACGTTTCGAGTTTTTTATAGAGTAGAAAGGCCCTGGGTGCCAAACGCAATGAATCATTGGATGAAAGTCTTGCTTTTGGATCAGAAATCCACTCAAACAGCACGCTAACAGCAGTGACTGGTTTATTCTGACATTTAACGGAGAACAGGGACGGAAAATGTGTATCAGTTGAAAATGTGTACCATACATTCCCCGGCCTATATTCTCAATTTCTTTTAATATTTATGGTGTCTCCCAGTCTGTGCTTGTATTTGCAAATAACAAGTGTACTTCCTTTTGTAAACGCCTCAGAAATTAGTACTGTGCTGATTCTAATTCACAAAACAAATATTATTTACATATTCATTACGTTTCATGTACAGCACTGCACAAAAGTCTTAGGCCACCATTAGATTTGTTTTAGAAATGCTTTAATGACCACATATAACATGTGGTCATTAAATTCTAATTTGAATTCTTCACTTGATAATACTTTTTCCCACTGATTTTCATGCCAGTCTTAGTTAGCTTTAGCATAGCCAAGCCTCTTCACCCTGTTCTCCTTCTGAAATAGCGGGTTCTTCGCTGCTACCCTTCCAAAAAGCCGCTCCTGGACCTTTGCAGAACTTGCATAGATATACAAGTACAAAGACTGGGAAGTAATTATATATGGCCATATACCATTGCTAAAACAATGGTAGGCCTATATCTAATCTAATGGTAGCCTAATACTTATGCACAGTACTGTATATCACAAGACAGAAAAGGAAAAAATGCTCTGCAAATGTGAATGATGTATGAGGATAATGATTTAGTTTACTTTCAGACCTTTCTGTTTGGACAGCATGTGTTAAGATGAGGCTCCCAAGGATTGTTTGTTCTCCAAGCTTTTCACACATCCAATGTTCTGGTCACTGTCTTGAGATATAAATACATCTTATATAATCCATATATATGGATTATATAATATCTCATATCTGCCTACATATGTTGAACATAGGATTTATTGTATTGATTTACTGGTGGACAATGAATTAATATATTTCTTCTCAAATCACATAGGAGCAATGTGGAGTAGTCTATCCACCTGTTTTGGAAGGTCCCCACAGGAAACCCATGAGGAGAACATACCAAATTCTAAAGAGCCAGTAACTGGAGGCTGTAATCCCAGGTCCCCTTGATCATTTATCTGTACAGCACCAGTGGCAGCATCGACTGCATTAAAGTGCTTATAGCCAGTTTCTCACCCCAAATTCATATACAGGGTTGAGTTTATGAGAGAAAAAGGGATCGAATTAAGTTTGGCCATTCAAACTAATTCAGTTTGGGAGAGCTGGGTAGATCTCAGCTATAGTTTGTTGGTTTATTTCCTTTACTTTCTATTACTGCTATGGGAAGCTTTACGATTAACTCTTTGTAGTCAGCATTTTGTATACCAGTCTTTGTTCTTATTGCCACCATTACTCCCGTTCCACCATAGAGGTGTGATTGTTCCTCTTAGCGGGCAGCACTGTCATCTCGTAGCGAGAAGGACCTGGGTTCAACCCCAGCTTCAGTGGTCTGGGTCCTTTCTGTGTGGCTTCCATGTGTCCAAAGTCCACAGTCCAAAGGCTAATTGGTGTCTCTAAATATATATATATGAATATGAGAACAACATGGAATCTGATTTTCTGTATCTTTGAGATTGTGGCTGGCTGCCTGAATTTTTCTCTGTCAGAGATCCTGCGAAAAATATAATGGCTCGTTCGAGCGGTGTGAGCCTTCAACAATTACAGAATATAAACTGGAAGAATGAATCAGATAACAGTGGAAAGATGTAGCAAAGAGTCACTAAGAGACAGAGAAGTGGGGGCTCGCCTCAGCAATGCTGGGATGCTCCGCAATTTTAGCCCCTCACCCCCACCCCCAGCGGTGGCTTTAATGGAACTGAAATTACTCTGCAGTATTATACTGCTTGGACGGTCCTGCTACCTCACCCCAAATCCCTCCTATTATTCTGTCCAATACAATATGAATTCACTCCCTTTTTGACCCAGAGAACCTTTTCTCCTCCAGAGAACAAAGGTCTGGCTTCATTCCACCTGCTTGGGTTCTTTATTCAGTCAGAATAAGCAATGAAATATCTGCTCATATAAATACAGGGTTTCTATGAAATCCCACATTACCATTGCTAATATACAATCGTATATACACAATAATATACAATAATAAAAATAAAGCACCCAGACAGCATGCAGTCATGTTACAGGCAGATCTGTAAATAAATACAGCTGTGGTCTGATTGGACACTGGGGTCTTGCCACAAGAGGGCATAAAAGTGCTTCCCCCTCAGCATTATAAAAAGACTATCAGAGGCTAGTTTTGGGTAGTATACCTCTTGGTGAGAGATCGTTGACTGCTAGACATGCCTCTGACTCACTCGAAGACATTTTGCCCAGCTGACAGACTTTGAGATGGGGAGCATCATTGGACTGAGAGAAGCAGGATGGTCGTTTTGACGAATTTCCCGCCATCTAGGTCGTTCTGACCTAGCTATTAGGAGGTCTTGGAAGCAGTGGTTCCATGAGGGCATGCTCACATGGAGAACAGGCTCCGGACGGCCCCGACAGTCCACCAGTAGAGAGGATCATTTGGTCCAACAACAAGCACGAGCATCTGCCACAGTTTCATTGTCCAGAATCCAGACACAGGTGGCACCTTCACTATACACCCCTGTCTCTGTCCGGACCATTTCCAGGTGCTTAGCAGAAGGAAATTTGTTGTCACAGCACCCATTAGGTGTCCTGCCATTGACAGTCAGCCACTATCACCTCCATTTGCAGTGGTATTGTGAACGAGAAATCTGCTATGGAAGGAGCCATATTGTCTTTAGTGATTAATTTAGGTTCTGTTTAGGATTCGTTGATGTCGGTTCGAGTATTGAGGTCTCGTGGTGAGCACTTCAAACCTGCCTTTGCTGAGGAGCTACACACTGCCCCAACTGCTGGTGTGATGTATGAGGATCTGTGGGCAATTGTGCTACCATACGGAACCTGTTTGCCTCCAATGGCCAACCGTATCTCATCTTGTAACCAGGTTAGAGGCGGCCCAACAGGGTAACTAGAGCCTCATTTAAATTGTACAGTTTTCCCCAATAAACTTATCCTTTCTCTCTAACATTGTAATTACTTACAAATCTCATCACAAATATACATTTTCAGTCAATTCCAACAACTTCTTGATGAGTTTTTTTTTTTTTTTTGTCAATGAGTGTATGTGTATTGACACGTCTAATTAAAAGAGAACATTCTGGCTGGATTACTACATCAACGTTGCAAAAAGCTCGAGCTCAAGGGTTAAAATCATTTGTTTGCACTTCTGCTGGAGTGCCCAGAACATTGGATGTGTGAAAAACTTAGAGAACAAACAATCCTTGGGAAGTCTCATACCACATGCTGGGTCTGAAGGTCTGAACTAAACTAATTCAGTATCATATTAGTATTATATCTCACATTTCCAACTTCCACTCCTCCTAATATATTTACAGATCGTCCCTGTACTCTGTCAGACAAATAAAGAAGTGAAAAGTCCCTCAAAAGCCTTCATTAACTAGCTGTTGTTTTGGTAATTTGCCACCCTAAAACTCTATGAAATGCCAAAGAGGACACATAACGAGAGTCTGACTCCATGACTGATCCTGTTTTTATATTTTAATGACTTAGCTTAGTTTGATTTGGAAGGCTATTCAACAACAGAATTTGTTTTTTATTTTTGAGCCAAAATGTTCCTTTGTATGTACTATGTGGGCTTAATCGTTTCCTGATTCTGCTTCATGGCACACACCGGTGTTGTAGGTTCAGCTGTCCTTCAAATCCAACCATTTAACCCCAGACTGGTCCAGATGGCAAAATTGCACCCCTTCCCTGCCACACCAGCAGCGCTTAGCACTCTAGACAGGAGCCATTAAGCCTTCTCCAAATAGTCAAAAAGCGTGAACGAGGTTCCAGAATCGTCCATTTGCCCTTCCATTTGTTGTTTTGGATGATCAGCAAATTAGGTGTGATGAGAAAAGCGTGAACATGGAAAATGGTCTCCTTGGACTTTACTTCAGATTGAATCTTGTTTGTTGTTCCATTCTGCAACAATAGCAAAGCTTCTTTTGCAAAACTTTCATTTGGTTGGACTATATGTCCAATCTACACATATAGTCACCCGCCACTTTATTAGGTATGCCTCGCTAGTGCCGCCCCCCTTTTGCCTTCAGAACTGCCTTCATTCTTCATGGCATAGACTCAACAAGCTTCTGGAAACATTCCTCAGGGATTTTGTCGGCTGCACGACCATCAAACAAATCTTCCGTTCAACCACATCCCAAAAGGTGCTCGTGGATTGAGATCTGGTGACTGTGGAGGCTGTTTGAGTACAGTGAACTCATCCTCAACAAACCAGTTTGAGCTGATTTGAACTTTGTCACATGGAGCGTTATCCTGCTGGAAATAGCCATCAGAAGCACATGGTCTGCAACAATATTCAGGTAGGCTGTGGTGTTTCAACGATGCTCAATTGGTATTAAGGGATCCAAAGTGTGCCAAGGAAATATCTCATACACCATTACACCACCTGCAGCCTGAACCGTTGATACAAGGCAGGTTGGGTTCATGCTTTTATGTTGTTTACGCCAAATTCTGACCCGACCATCAGTATATCACAGCAGAAATCGAGACTCATCAGACCAACGTTTTTCCAATCAACTACAGTCCAATTGTAGCCTCAGCTGCCTGTTCATAGCTTACAGGAGCTTCATGGTTCTGCTTCAAGGTTCGACATGTTGTCCTTTCAGGGATGCTCTTCTGCATAACTTGGCTGTAACGAGTGGTTATTTGAGTTGCTGTTGCCTTTCATTTAGCTCGAACCAGTCTGGTCGTTCTCCTCTGACCTCTGGCTTCAATGAGGCACTTTCACCGAGAGATTCACCCTCACTGGATATTTTCTGTTTTTTGAACCATGCTTTGTAACCCTAGAGCTGGTGCTGTTTGTGAAAATGCCAGTAGATCAGCAGTTTCTGAAATACTCAGACCAGCCTGTCTAGCACCAACAGCCACACCACGTTCAAAGTCACTTAAATGACCTTTCTTCCCCTTTTGAACTTCAGCAGGTCCTCTTGATGTGCGCATGCCTAAATGCTTTGGATTTCTGCTATGTGATTGACAGATTAGATATCTGTGTTAACAAGCAGTTAAACATGTCTACCTAATGAAGTGGCCGGCGAAGTGTAGTTCATAACTGCTCGTTGGAAAACACTTGAGCTTACTGCAGAAGTTACTTTTTTACATTTTATATATGTTATATATAAAAACCATCAACCCATTGGGGCTTTTTCCACATTGTGATGTAATGTATTTGTGGCAAAGATCCCATTAAGTATAACAAATGAGAGTTAGCACACAGACCTCTGTGCTTCTCTGCCGTGTTTAATGAGCTTTTAGCGCAGTGGGATCTGCTACTGATCCTTTCTGTTTGTTCTTGCTGTATGCTTGGGCAAAATGTACTTCAGAATCTTTATGGCTGCCTGGGGATTGTGGATTGTAAATTAAAACCATCTTAACACTCCAGAAGCCGTGGTTAGTCAGGGTGAAAAGAGACAAGGCGGTTGGCTTGGGCAGAATCTGTGGTTGAATTATGAAACGCCTCTATGACCTCATGCAATTCCTATAGCAAGCTGCTACATTAGCCTGCATTTGTCACAGATGGATATGGGTGGGAACCAGACACCAGACTCATGATTTACATCTTTTTGAATATTCAGAGTAAATTCTGGTGAACCGGGACATCTGTGGCCCACGGAGTGCATTGGGGGAGCATTGGACTCATCAGTGAAAATGGATACAAACCTGATGTGGCGTCTTCTAAACGGCTAAATGTAAATGAAGATACGAACGGTGTTGGTGAACCAAGCTGGCAGAACACTGCAGATATTTGTCAGTCGCAGACAAATAATGGCCATCATAAAAGAATTCTTTGAACGAGAGTTAGAATCAGCGGTCGTAGAATGCATAATGTGACACGCTCGCCAGCAGCCGATTTAGTGGCACTGCAATAAAAAAGTACCGACGAGAAACCTTCTGGCACGGTCATAAATTTTGGATCAAAAACTCAATGTGTGACTGCCGCTACCAAGGCTGATCTAAAACCGACAGTAGGACCACAATGGATATGGGAATGGGATTTAAACAAAGAGAAGTTTGAGGAATTGTGGCAGCAGTGAAAACTTCTTACTGAGCAGGGAAAGAAATTAAGCACAGTAGTACCTCGGAACTCATCGAATTTGGTTCATTTGGTTGTATGAGTCGTTTCAGCTGAGTGACTCGTTTCTAGCAGCTCATGATTCATGATTCAGTACTCAGTGATTCAGATTCACAATCTCCTTTGCTCAGTGAAGATCTGTGTTTATCGTGTTTTTCTTTATTTTTACATCGACAATACTGTATTATTAGTGCAAATACGTCTCCAAGGGTCCTAAAAAGTTTAGTTATAAGAGTCAACCGAAAGGGAAACCAAAAGGAAACACAGACTGCAGTTAGCTTAGCAGCCAATGGAGCAAGTGTACCACTGTAACTCTGTTTAGACGAGCTTATTTCCCAAGTGAAACAGTTCAATGCTTCCCAGTTTGACTCGCAAGAAGCAAGTACTAAGATTTAGGAAATGTTCATCACATCATCAGACTGTAAAGACCTGATATTGGACAGGTTGTCAGAGAATTCATGCAAGATTTTATGGGACTCAACATATGTGGCTCAAGAGTCTTAAGAGTATTTTTGTGGTTTGTGGTTCACAACCTTGACTCAGTTTGCAGCCTTCACTCCATTTCAATCAGTTTGGCTCATTATTTTCCCACTGTCCTTCTCTATAGCCAGTTCCATCCATCATTAGTCCTGTTTTCACAAATCTTTTTATTAGTCATCCGCTACTGATACCCGTCTGTCATCTTCACTCTTTCTCAGGGTCACATAGTCCTCCTATTCATCTTCAGCTACACCAAAATCATTTACATGAAGCCAGGAGAAGCTCAGCGCTCGGCCATGTTGTGTAATGAGTCCGTTTATTGTAAAGGTATGTGCTGTTTAACGAGCGCATTATGCTCTGTGAAACCGAAATGGTCCTTGACTGGACATTACCACAGGCATATAATCTTTTTATGCTACTCTAATGTAAATATAAAGGGTATTTTCACTATAAGGCAGGTGTATATCAGCATAAAACAACCAGTAAACACACACACACACACACACACACACACACACACACACACACTATAAGTACTATACTTGTGAGAACTTATGAATGACAATGAAGGATTACTGCAGCTAATAATGCTACACCCACACCTAACCTCAGTAACCTAAAGCAGATATTTTGGCCCTTTTGGTTTTTCAAATAAAAGTTGCAGTTTTTGTTAAAAACAAAACAAAACAGAAAAACAGCCCTCACAAGTAAAAATCCCAGGTTTTCCTGTATGGACGGTTTGTCCTCACAAGTGTAGCAAGACAAGGTACACACACACACACACACACACACACACACACACACCCACCGAGAAGATCCCTCACGTATTCAGGCTTCAAGAAGAAACCTGCTATCTAATACACAGTGCATGGAGGGAGGAACCCAGATGCCAAATCATTGATCGGACTGAATTGAAACAGTCACGCATTAAAAAGCCATGTAACTGATTGTTTTACTCCATTAGACACGCTCAGGCCCATTCCTCCGTACAGAACAGCTTCAGCTCTGGGATGTTGGTGGGTTTCCTCACATTAGCTGCTCGCTTCAGGTCCTTCCACAACATTTCCATTGGATTAAGATCAGGACTTTGACTTGGCCATTCCAAAACATGAACTTTATTCTTCTTTAACCATTCTTTGGTAGAACGACTTGTGTGCTTAGGGTCGTTGTCTTGCTGCATGACCCATCTTCTCTTGAGATTCAGTCCATGGACAGATGTCCTGACATTTTCCTTTAGAATTATCTAATATAATTCAGAATTCATTGTTCCATCAATGATGGCAAGCTGTCCTGGCCCAGATTGCAGCAAAACAGGCCCAAACCATGATACTACCACTACCATGTTTCACAGATGGGATAAGGTTCTTATGCTGGAATGCAGTGTTTTCCTTTCTCCAAACATAAACGCTTTTCTTTAAACCAAAAAGTTCTATTTTGGTCTCATCCGTCCACAAAACATTCTTACAATGGCCTTCTGGCTCGTTCACGTGATGTTTAGCAAACTGCAGAGGAGCAGCAATGTTTTTTTTGGAGAGCAGTGGCTTTCTCCTTGCAGCCCTGCCATGCACACCATTGTTGTTCAGTGTTCTTCTGATGGTGGACTCATGAACATTAACATTAGCCAATGTGAGAGAGATCTTCAGTTGCTTAGAAGTTACCCTGGGGTCCTTTGTGTCCAGGTGTGATGCACTTCCACAAACGTGTGTTATGAAGAGCAGACTTTGATAGATCCCTGTTCTTTAAATAAAACAGGGTGCCCACTCACACCTGATTGTCATCCCATTGATTGAAAACACCTGACTCTAATTTCATTTTCAAATTAACTGCTAATCCTAGAGGTTCACATACTTTTGCCACTCACTAATATGTAATATTGGATCATTTTCCTCAATAAATAAATTACCAAGTATAATATTTTTGTCTCATTTGTTTAACTGGGTTCTCTTTACCTACTTTTAAGACTTGTGTGGACATCTGATGATGTTTTAGGTCATATTTATGCAGAAATATAGAACTTTCTAAAGGATTCAGTCTTTATGCTAGCTTTGAATGTTTGCTAGCACTTTGCAACTTATATTTTAGCTCTGAATAACTTCAGAAGAAAAAGTGAATAGCTGCTAACAGTTACATGAACTTTGAGGGAAAAACACTGTTGAATAACATTACAGTGCCCTGCTAAATTTGTTTCAAATTTGTGTTTGGGTTGATTTTGGTTAGTGCTGCTCTGGTCATGGTTTGGGTGGAGAACTCACATGGTCTTTCTGGTAAAGGTTGGTTAACTAGCATACCATTGTCCAAAACATATGCTGATGTTTGCTGTTAAGCAATGTTAGTGTGTGCTGAAGAGACTTCTCAGTCACAATGTAAAGTGTGTGCTCACTAATCCAAAGCTAATCCGCTTAACATTTACAGAAATTACACTATTAATAATAACTATAGCTCAGTTGTGTCTATAATAGCTGCAGCTTAGCCAGCTAGCATTTTTGGTAGTTGACTATTATTTTGCTACATACAGACTATAAGCTTGGTATAATAATCACTTCACTTGTTAACAGCTTATTTATATTTTTACTACTGCTAAAAGCAGCTATATATACACACACACACACACACACACACACACACAAAATAGATGAAGGCGAGTGCCATAGATAATCGCAGCCTTGATGTTTTTCGTGATAACACACACCCTTGAGTGCTCTTTTGCTTTTAAACCACAGTTTTTACAATAAAATAAAGAAATAAAAACCAAAGAAGCCCTGAATTTCTTACTGATTATGCTTTAATACTGACAATACCTTCTGCCAAGAAGAAGGTCCACAACAAATGAGATGTTTCTATGGTACCAATTCCCTAACCTGCTCTAACATAGTATGCCACAGAAGGCATAATGTTTATATAACACTACCAAGTACAGTAAATAAGCTAAGATGCTGTTATTTGTAGACGTCTTATGTTTGTGTGCATAAGGCTTGTTGTTACTTGGCAACGCATCAGACGAGTGATACTGCTTTGGTGTGAAAAAGCCGTACTGTTACCCCAAATATCATCACGGTGACAGTGCTTCTTGTCAGATTGTAAGCTCGGAGCTAAGTGTTGTATATACAATCGTGGAAGGGCTGCTGACCTTGTCATTGCACTGCTAATATAATTTTAGGATGCGAAACCCTGACCCTCTTTTCTTAAAAGCACCAAAATAAAAAGTAGCCCAGGACATTTACAGAGGTTAATTGCTTCACTGTTTGACTGAATCACCTTATAAATAATTCACCAAAAGCTGCCTTTGTTCTGTTCCACTCGTTCTCCTAAAACGTCACCAAGTTTGATAGTGGAGGTCACCCAACAAAAGTAGAGCTGAATGAAACCCAATCTTCTTATTTCGCAATCCCAGAATGCACCAGGAACAAGAACCAAGAGCTTAGGTAGCCATGAAAGTACTACAAGTTGTTGACTTTTATCTGTAGCTTGGGCCTTCATGACTAACACCTGTTCAATTTCCAATTTTTGTTCTTCTCAGGACTTCTCTACTTTTCACAACACATTTTGAGTCCAGTGTGTGTCCCATAAGTTTCTTCACCACCTCACTTTATAATATTTGAAATAATAACGTTGCTGACTTTTAGACATACAAAAGTAAAAGTCATGTTATTTATTAGTTTTTCACATGACATTTGAGGAAAGATGAAGCTTCAATATTTAGTAAATAGTTTAAAAATAAAAAATAAAAATGAACTTTGTGGTGAAGTGACAAGACCAAGAAGCCTTCAACAATCATTTTCTTATCTGCTTAATCCTGGTCATGGTTACAGGAAAGCCAGTGCCTAGTTGGCGGCACAGAGCGCAAGGCAGCGATTGATTTTATTACTTGTAGTTTTATTATTTATATTATCTGACATTCACAAGCCGACCAAAGCAATAGCAGACCTGGGAGAAGAATAAGGACAGGATGGATCTAGTTTAAGGCTTATAGACATTACATTTATGGTAACTGGCAGGTGGACTTATCCAGAGTAACTTACAATTGAGCCAAGCTGATGAAGGTTGAGGGCTTTTCTCAACATTTTAGTCAAGGATTTTAACTTGCAGCCTTCTAATTAGTAATCCAAAGCCTTAACCAGTGAGCATTTCCTTTTGACTTGTGATATGACAAGCTGATATGGTTTCCAGAATTCTAAATGGATTTAAAAACAAGTTGCTGGACAACTTCTTTCCATCTCCACTCAGCGAGACAGCTTAATGAGCACTTTAGGGAGAGTTTAAGTTGAAATGGAGCCGAATATCACCAGCCTAAATCATTCCATTTCAACTGATATTGCCCACGGGAGCACATAGTGTATGGTGTAAAATTAAGCGGTCCTAATGTAGACGCTTGAGGTACCCTGCGTCCAACAGTGGAGGATTTAATTGCTAACATTTTCTCCAGGTCTGTGACAGGTCTCTTCGTCAGCTTTGATGCCTGGATTCATTTGCTCTGGGCTAAGCAAGGGGTCTAATGACACACACATGAGAGAGAAAAGCGTGAGATTCAAGTTTTGCAATTGTAATCGAGTTAATTAAGCAAGTGAAGTCTTACCAGCTTGACCTTGCGGTCGTCCTTGTTGGCTAATTTATTCAGAAACTTTTTCACCTGTGTAGTTCTGTTTCAAACCCCTAAAAGAAGGACGCGGCCACACCCCCCGCCACAGTGTTTGTACAAGGTATTAGTATGGCGTCAGTGACTTAGCTTCACGGCTCATGATTCAGTTCTCCCGAATCGACCCCGAGAGCTCTGGATCTCCCACAGAAACCTCGGGACTTGACATAAACAGCGCAGCGAGCGTGATAAAAGCATCCTTTGTGCTTGCTTATGACATGTTTGGCTTTTCGTGCGGCTTTGCGGTTAGCGTAGCAGAGGAGGATTAGCGATTAGCGTCCCTCCTCTGCCAGCTTAAAGGTGATGCATTTGACAAGCCACCAAGCACAAATCTGTTGCGCATCCTCTCTCGAGCCGGTTCGCCACAATCGCTGTGGGCTTCTGTGCAGTCTCTTCAGAGAAAAGGAAGGATGCCTGCTCACTTTTAATTACCCCGGGTTGGGGTTAGGCTTATCAAAGCTGTGAGGATTTCACAGGGAATTGAAAGGATGCCTTGAGATTTTAGCGTCCTCCTTCTTGATGTCTAAGCCAGTTACATATAAGCCGGGTTTCCATCCAAACGAAAATGTTTTGCGCATTTACGAAATTTCGGCAGGAATAAAATGCAAATGAAGTCATGCCTCCATCCACTAAGTCATATGAAGAAACTTTAGGCCAACACGATTAGGGCTGGAATCGAAACATAAAGACAAGGTGGAAGAATTTAACTCAGTCTTAAGCAGAATAATCTTTACAGCCATTTACAATCCTGTTTTTGGCTTTTAACACCGGGCAGGATGAGCAGTGACCTAGCTAATGAGGGCTGAAACGTTCATCAGATCCCCAAGCAGAGCGCACGACATCCCACCTCTTCATTCATCCGTTCACTTATCCACGTTACGGGGTTGAAAGTGATTTCTTGAATCATTTTAATAATTTTCTCATCATAATTTGAAAAGTACCACTCACGTTCAGTCAGGACGACCATAAATCAGATCTAAATGTAACCAAACCCGATTTTGTTTTGTTTTTTAGTCTGGTCAGGTGGAACGAAATCTTTGGAACAAAATACGTCATTGAGTGCGTTTACATACACTTAATAATCCGATCATACTCGGATTTCCGCAGTTATCTGATTACTCAAATGGTCATGTATACGGAATACTCCGATCTAGAAAACTGATTAAGAAATCCGATAAAGAGAGCTGGATTTTACCCTAGTAATCGGAGTACTAATAGCATGTATACCAGTTGCCCATGTCTACGTACTTAAATGCATTAGGTAGCTGCCCTGTGATTGGCTGAATATATATTTACGTTAAAAAGCAGTTGAACTGTGGCTGATGAGTGTATGTATGCAGATTTCCAAGACCTTCATATATGTGAAAGTTTGTGAACCTTCTGAATTTCCTATATTTCACACTTAATTTGCTAGGAAGCACTGTTCTTTTGATGTTTCTATTATAAGAGATCAGTGTAACCTTCCCTAACCAACTCTAACATTGAAATTCACCTGTTTTGGAGTGAGAGGAGTTTTGGTTTTTATGTACTGCACAAAATAAATCAAGGTTAAAATGATACTGCTCTTTTAGTGCATCCCCGACTTTCCTGTTGATTACCTGGTCTACTGAAATTCACAGAGAATGATTGTCTTGTTTGATATTTTGTTGTCCTCTTAATATAACCCTTGACTATCTATTCAGATTTGCCTGAGTACATCTGTTACGGATCACTTGAAAATATGCTTGCTCTGAACATAGAAGAAAACTTTTTGCCATTTTCTCCAATCAATTCAAACAAACAACCAAAAAAAAAACTCCTTTTCTGTCTGTCTTGGTCCAAATTCAAAGAACAGGTCCATTTCTTGCTGTCCAGATTTGTTCTCTAATTGGAGAGGTCATAAATATTCAACCATATGCTCCACCACATGAAACTTGACAGCTGCACTGTGTGACCTTACCTCATTATCTGGTTATGGGTTGAGTACGAGTATCACCCTTGTCATTTTGCACTTCCCTTGGCTAGACGGGCTTAAAGTTTTTGATACTTTGTCTAGTTGCAGAGGAAGGTTACACTCTATGGTCGATCAAATCAAATATAAAACAAGGTGGTGGTAGTATTGTGGTTTGACGACTCCTCACAGCTGAACGTGTTTGATTTTGTTTCAAAAGTGGAGGGTGGATTCCCTAACCCCAGCTGTCCACCTTAATTTCATGCTAAGTGACTGGATATTCCAACAAGAGCACGCAAGGCAAGCCAATTGAGGGTAATATAAGGAGGAGAAAATTGAGGTTATGAGGTTGGGAGGATGTGTGATTACACTGGTTAAAGCTGTAGAGAAACATCATCCAAAATCTATGCATAGTCTGGACAGCAGTGCATAAAGCATCTCCTCTGGATGGGGAAGAGCCACAAAATACTGAAATTTCATTAATAGCCAGTGTACTTTATATACAGGTAAGTGCTGTCTAACGACCAACCGATCATTGTCTGTTCCCTTTTAGCTTAGTTTAGTTTTGCTTAAAAGGTGATACTGCATTGCCTGTTTTGGAAATTAGTGTTTCTTCAAGTGGATTCCCTCTTGGCTTACAAGCAATTGTGGGTTAAGGGCCTTGCTCAAGGACCCAACAGTGGCAGCTTGGCAGAGGTGGGATTTGAACCCTGGACCTTCTGGTTCAGAGTCCAGTACCTTAACTGCTAGGCTACCACAGTCCCTAAAGGGTCATTGAAGGGTGCATACCTGTGTTTTCATATAATATTGTCCTATATTAGTCATTGTGAGAGCTATAGGAAAACACAATAAATCGAGGCCTACATTTTATTCATCTGAAGGACAAAGTGACAATATAACATGTAATTATTTGTTTATACAATACTTCAGTCGTACCACTGTCAGCCAAATCAAAACGAAAGACATCAGCTCATGGCTATACAAGTATTGTCTCACTTAAGTGCAAGAGGAAAAACTGTCTTCAGTCATTGCTTGAAGACAACAAGACACTCTCTCCATTCCTTCCACCACTGGGGTGCCATTAAGGAGGATTTCGTTTCTGGGTTATGGTTAGCACTAGTGTGAACATCATACATGTTGATTGCACTTCTCTTGGCTAAGCATGCTTACATTATCCTACCCCATCTACACTTTGTTGCTTAATGAAGAGTTAACTCACTTGAGTGGACACTTAAAGACAAGTGCCATTTGGACTGCCAAAGGAAAGTTCATTCCTCCACCAAGGAGAACAGCCTTCATGCTTGCCATCCATTTTTCTTGAGGCATATGGCCAGTTGAGCCATGTTTGAGTCTCGAGAGGTATGAGGTCCCTTCAAGTAGGAGAGAAGTGGCCCCTTTTTAGCTTCGTAGGAATGAGATACTGTCTCAAATCCAAAAACATGAACATTTGAATCAAATCAGCCTCACAAAATGTGACTGCTGTAGACAATGCATGCTGTTCGGCCCTCAAAACAATGTACATATATATAGAATTTGGTCTCACTGTTACTTGGTGCCAAGGCTTCATGCATGTGCTGTAGGCCTTGATGCAGTTGGGATTCATCTAACAGTTTTGCCATCGTTTCTTAGTTGACGTCCTTTAATCAGATTCCATTCTCAATATAGCCCTATGATAAAAGTCTTAATTGCAAAGACGGGAGTGTATCTGCAACAGTTGCATTAATTTACCAGAGAGAACTTGCAGATCGTGCGTTTTTATTTTAGTGATTTACTGACTGACTGATTGCTGGTTAATTAGCGGTTGTGAGATTCTGCTGTGGTATGTTAATTAAATGTGAGGCTAATGAGGATCTTCCTAAGGCCTGGCAGTTACAAATGCCAGCTCAATCTGCTGAGCAAACTGTGCTGGCATGGTTTAGTTTCACTCGCTCCATTAGAGGGTAGGGTCATTTCCAATCAATACAAAGATAATAATGAACGGTCTCTTCCAAGATGAATATTTTCCTATCCAAGTGCATGGAGGGGTCACTGAAGTGGTTCATGATTGGGAAAGAATGTAAAAAATACACCATGGGCTTCACAGCCATCATTTCTCTTAAATCAACTGTTTTCCAGCATCTGATGCAGGATTAGCTTTGGTAAGAATGGAGCAGAACCAGTACAGTACTAGAGGCACTACACCTCAGCTGATTTGAACACCAGTGGTGGTTTTGGACCAACATGTTCTTCAGAACTATCGAGACACAAACTGTTGAAATAGCCTTAGGAAAATGGTATTCCATTACTCCAGTACAGTTCAGAGACTTGTAGAATCTATGCCAGCTGGATCGTGAA
The DNA here is from genome assembly GCA_025084515.1 of Ancistrus triradiatus. Taxonomy (NCBI): domain Eukaryota; kingdom Metazoa; phylum Chordata; class Actinopteri; order Siluriformes; family Loricariidae; genus Ancistrus; species Ancistrus triradiatus. The sequence continues at coordinate 21,441 of JAJAGP010004805.1, read as the reverse complement.
AGCCCATCATCTTACTAAGACCATGATTGGGAAAGTTATGTTAATCATTTATAGTGGCTTTGAGAGTTTCCAGACCTCAGTCCTATTGAACACCAATAGAACCTTATGATTTGTAATAATGAGTTCTGCAGTTCATCTGCAGTCATCTATTATTCAAATGGTCATATATATATATATATATATATATATACAGCATACTCTGATCCAGAAATCAGATTAAGAAATCCGATAAATAAAGCTGGATTTTAGCTTACTAATTGAATTTCTCAGTACATGTATTCCCTTAATATGATTTCAATAGGTTTTCTCAGTCTGTGCATGGAAGGGGCTAACACGGTTGCCAGGTCCTCTTATTCTAAGAAATGTTGCTTCTTTTGGGCTTGTTTCTGTAGACCTGGGATCGGATTCACAAAATTGTCTTAAGGCAGAAAATCTTAAATGTGTGTTTTTTCTTAACATCATTCTTAAGAAAAAAAGTTACAAAGAAATTGTTAGATTTCTGTAGAATTTTTTTATTTCTTCCCCTCAACTCTCAATTCTTAGAACAAGTGGTATTCTTAAACATTATATAGCCTCAGACATGTCTTAGCCTGTAAGAGTTTACTGTACCAAACTTTAAACAAGTGTTAAATGCTTGGAAATCATATTTTCCAAGGAAGATTTTTTTCCTGTTGGCCATTTCTTCCACCATCCCCTTCTCTTTTGTTGAACGCTTGGTTTGATTTTCCTCCATTTCACTCTTTGAGTGGATTAAACTAAATAATGGAAATAACAGTTAATACAAATTTTAAATCTGTGTCAAATGCATTGTTTTCCTTTAATATGTTGACCCTCAAATGAATATTTTGGAACTAAGTGTTCACCAGCACCACTGAAACATCAGTCAATGGAATATCAAAGAGCCTTCGCAAGTTTTTTTCTTGAGAAATCTTTTGTGAATCTGCTGCTTAATTCTCTCCACCCTGTAAAATAAGAATTTATTATTTAATTCTTAAAGTTTGAAGTTTACGTCACGTCCTTCTGTGCGTTATTCCCTGGTTGCAAAGTAGAAATCCCATTATTGCCTGAGTCATGGAAACCTTCCCTTTATCTGATTACACAGGTGCATGTAAACTTGTTGATCGGATTACTGACAAAATCGGATTTTCTGAGGAAATATCTTTGGCAATAATGGTGCTCCATCTCTCTAGTACAGATCCAGAGTTTTGCAGAATCTATGCCTGGAGCTGGCTCGTGGTTAAATCGTGTGCTACGACCTTCAGTCATCAGTCCTCAACCCAATTACAGACCTACAGAGAGTTTGGACTTCCATGTACTCCAGCACCATCAAAACACCAATTTAGAGGCTATCTTTGGAAGTAACACTATTCCAAGTCAAGTCAAGTCAGATCTATTTATATAGCGCTTTTTACAATGGAGCATTGTCTCAAAACAACTTTACAAGTTTAGGTTATCTCCTAAAACTAGTCCAATCCAAATTGAGCAAGCCTAGGGCGGACAGTGGCAAAAGGGAAAAACTCCCAGAGTGTTATAGGAAGAAACCTTGGGGAGGACCCCCAGATGAAACAGGGACCTAACCTCCTTGCGGCAGCGTAGATGATAAATCTTCCATCGCTTGGCATAGCTCTTTCAGACGGTAGCACGGATGGCAAGAAACATTGCTGACTCATGGTGGACACGCATCTCTAAACACTCTGACTTGTAGTAATCTTTCAATAGACTCTTAATTAGTCCAGTACTCTGATGTTTGTCAGAAGATTTCATAATGAACCTTCTTTTTAGACAGCCGGGTCTCTTGACGTTTCAACTCTGTTATTATCATATTGTAGCACTTTCTCTTTAAACCTTGTGTAAATGCTTTTGCATGGGAAAACAGTGCACCAGTTCCCTGTGGTTATTGATTTAGGGAGCCATACTGCAGCCCTTTTATTTTACCTCAGGCTCTGTTGTCATTAGCATCACTTCCTCGCTCTTCCTCTCAGTGCTGCAGCTTGATTTATATGCACTCTTGTGTTTTAGTGGCCTGATATGGATTCCTCTCATCTCTCCATCTATATTGTATCCTCCCCCCTGATTGTTTCGGTTTCAAACTCTGATTGGTTTCCTGCTGGAAAAGCGTAAACATGTTCTTCATCCCGCCAAGAGGGTTTGCTGGCGTAAATAACCGATCACAGGTCGAATTAAAGGGTATCGTTCATTAACGGGACCGAATTGAAGCAGATTAAGCAAGCAAACACTGCGTGTGGATCTTCGGCGCTTAATGAGCGGAGCTGGATACTATCCTGTCTGAGTCTGCATAATTTCCATAATGAGCTCTGTTTAAACCTCATTTCTCTCCACTAATTCCTCTCAGCCATCTGTATGCATTCATTTTGGGTTTTAACATTTTGATCATGTTATTCTCGCTTTTCAATTTATTCCCACCCCCTGCTGCGGCTCGAACCTCATCTCAGACAAGGAAGAGAGAGACACACGGTTTGTTGACTTTCTAGGTGAACGGAAGTTAACGCAACCTCTGCAACAAACTTTATGACCCATTACTGCTTTCAATTTATAATTCACTATAAATTATTCAGTACGCCCTGAGAACTACCTTTTCATTCCTAATCTCACCAAAACATACAGTACTGTGCAAAAGCCTTTTATTTACCAAGGGTCGAATAGGCTGAGAAATAATGATATATGGTCATTATAAGCTAAAACAATGGTATATAATGTCCTTCTGTGAGATTATTCCCTGGTTGCTGCCCTAGTCATGTAAACTTTCTCATTGTCTGGTAAACTTCTTGATCGGCTCACTGACACTACAGTAATCATTACATACATTAATGTGTAACATTATATACAGTACTCTGCAAAAGTCTTAGGCCACCATTAGACTTGTTGTTTTACCAGTGGTATAAAGACCATATATAGCATGTGTCACAGATTGGATGCAAAAAATTTCAACCTTGGATTCATCACTCCATAGTACTCTTTTCCACTGATCTTCATTCCAAGCTCCTTAACATATCTTAGCTTTTTTACCCTGTTCCTGTGCTCCTTATATGCAGGTCTTACCACTCAGGTGCAGAATACTTGCATGATAAACATCTTAAACCAAAACCAGGCAAAATAACCTCATGAGCCTATGTAAGCCAACTCCAGTTAAGAATCTTGAGTTATGACATTCAGAAGGACCTGGATAACTGTCGACAAGCTGAACTTTGTCTTGATAGGTCTGTCCACTGATCTATTCTGGAATAATTCAGGTGGAGTATCTAGATATGTATGGTCTGAGTTATAGGATGGAACGTCCACAGATGAGGGCAGTAAGTGGTCTGATGACACAGCATTATGATTTTTATTTTTTCTACAGTCTCGGTCCACCATAACCGACGGATCTCGAAATCCACCACGATGAAAATCCACCGGGGAAAATTGAGATTAAAAAGGGAAGGGTGGATGAGGCGGCAGAGATGAGATGATGTTTCATTTTCCAGCGCGGACTGAAAAGCATTATAGTTTGCGAATGTGATTGATTTGAATCCTCCGCAGACCTTTAACGGAGAGAGAACTGCAAAGTCTACGAGTTTCGTAATGCAGAGAGGAAATGACACTGGAAATCTGATTAGGGATTTGTTTTTTTTTTCTGTTAGATTTTTTCATTAAGCTAACGCATAATGTGTGTTATAATACAGCATTGAGAAGATGTGTGATTCAAATGACTTAGAGCACTGTGCAAAAGTATTAGGCCACCATTAGATTTGTTGTTTTAACAATGGTATAAATGACAACATATTGTCAACAGGACCCAAAAATTTTAAACTTGTATTTGTCACTCATAATACTCTTTTCCACTGATCTTCATTCCAGTCTTAGGGAGCTTTAGCAGATCTTAGCCTGTTCACCCTGTTCCCCATTGTGGTTTCTTGGATGCTACGTAGTAAGTGCAGGTTGTTAACACTAAAGGTATGGTAGGGTTCTGCTCATAATCCCTAGATCTGGGAATTTATATGGATGCCCATTTGACATTTGTCATCTACTCATATGCCTTTTGTACCATACTGTGTTAAGGCAGGGTCAGGAATTGTTACTGCTGCATAGCAACAACTCATTTGTTGTGGTCCTACGTTTTGGCAGAAGGTATTGTCAGTATTAAAGCTTATACAGTATAAAATTCTTTGATTTATATGTTTCTTTAATTTGCTGTAAAGAAAAACTTATAAAAGTAATATAACACTCAAAGTCATGTTATCATCGCGAATAACATCTCGGCTGTGATGATCTATGGCACTTGCCTTGGTACCAAATCCCAGCGATGCTATTCACGATAACTCCCTCTCATGTTCTGTTGCTTAAATATAATTCTAGGCAGAGAACCATCGGGCATTTTTGATCCAGAAAAAGGGCAAGTGTCATTCACAACAATACCAGACCATGAACCTTAGCCATATCTAAACTGATCTACATTACATTTGGGGAATTAGGTCAGGGCAGAGCTGCTCTGTTGGATCAAAACCTGCAGCCACTGAAAGCTACAGAATGTCGAGCCAGGGATCGACTTAATTGATAGCTATTTGGATGTAAAGCCTGTTTTGCTGAAGAGTTCTAAAAAAATCGATTGCTTTCAGGTTTAATCTCGAGATGGGCTTCAGAGCAGATTTATTCTCTAAATGGAAAGACACTTCTCATTTCTACATAGGAGCCACATAAATCAGTTTCATGCTATGGGAACCCTTCAACAGATTAAAGCTAATTACTTTCTAACATTTCAATGTAATCATTTATCCATACAGCTCATCTTCTCAAGACACATTACTGTACTTAACCTTTATTAGGGACATTTTATGAAAAACTCATACATCTGGGTATCCGAAATGCCTACCAAACCACACAAAGCCTAGTTCTGAGAACATGGGATTCGACAAGCCACAAGATTTTGCTGTCCTTTGTGCACCATTAGAATTATACCACCCCTGATTTGATTAACTCCACCCACATTTTGAGAACTACATATGCGAAGATGTGCCATTAAGCTCTGGATTGGCTGCACAAATTATTGCATCACCCCCAGCCTCAGAGGACAGAAGAGCCAGGGGATAAAGTATTTTTATTTTTTGTCAGTGAGAGTACAAGTGATTTAAGCTAAAGATCTCATTAAGTGTTTAAGGGAACAATTTCACACGCAGCACACGTGGGTTTATTTGAACAGTAGCTCATTATAATTTAAAGGAACGGGCCTTCGGAAAGGTTCATTCAGAAAAGGGCTGCTTACATAAACTGAGAAAGATGATCTGCTGCCTGATCCTGGTGATATTCTGACCAAAGCATGTCAGGGACTGTGGTAGCCTAGCGGGTAAGGTACTGGACTATGGACCCAAAGGTTCAGGGTTCAAATCCCACCGCTGCCACTGTTGGGTCCTTGAGCAAGGCCCTTAACCCACAATTGCTTGGATTGTAAGATTGTACCAATTGTAAGTCGCTCTGGATAAGGACATCTGCTAAATGCTGTAAATGTAAAATGTAAATGTCATTAAGACTCCAGAGAATTCTGTTCATTTATGGAAAAGGGGTATAATATGTCACCATTAAAATCAGCTCTGGCCTTCCCTCAAGAGGAACTCATTCCAAGAGCTGTGCAACCACACACAGTCACTTATTCTAAAGAAGGCGAATTTGGCAGATCCAACATGGCTTTATGTGGGAGACACATAGACTTGGATTAGGATGCCATGTTCTCTAAAAGAGCAGCAACTGCTTCCACTGCTCTTAACACAACAATAGCTTCATTCTCTTGACCGTTTGGCATCAGCTCAGGAAATAATCAGCTCAGATGATAAAATCCTGTTTGTACCAGCATGCCAAAGCCAAGCCACACTGAAGTGGCAGATCTCAACCGCAAACAGACACCGTATGCAGAGAGAGATAAGCACAGTCACAAAATAGGAAATTAGCCATAAGTGCTGGGAAGTCAACGCCGGCATCAAGTTGTGTGGCGTCTCCCTAAATTAGATCTTTTAAATTGATCTACCTTACTGTCTCATAACAGATGCATATTTACTTGCATTCGCTGTGAAGAACTTCCTCCCATTCATCTTTGTAAATTCAATAATCGTCTTCATCTGAAGGCTTTGCTTCAACCTTGGCCGTTTGCTCGGCGCAAAATGATAGCAAATATTATTAAATGGACGAATAATGAGTCAACTCATTTTAAAAGCAAATAACTAAATGCGTCTGTTGAACCGCTGTCAGACTAATTTAACATGACAGATAAAGTACTTGCATATTATCACTGAATGTGGCTTTTTTTCCGTTCCTATTCTATTTTTGCCATTTTACCCCCATAGTACAGCACATATTTCACTTTATTGACTGCACTAATATCTTGATATATACACTTAATATTTTATTGCATGACATATTGAGCCAGAGCGGAGAGCCAGCTGCTGGAAACAGCAGGTTTTAGGACCTGCATTCAAACCCCGGGCTGTGCTGGCAATGTGAAAGTCAAGTGGTGCAATTATGGGGCCTTGTGATGCGACTTGATCATGGGTCATTCCGTCTAGGGAGCACTTTTCCAGCAAACATGCAATTAATTGTGATTTCCACAATAAAATATTGTAATCATTAACCACTGGAAGCACTAAAATTTTTTAAAGAAATCCTCCATTTCCTCCACGCAGGCTCATTCTCCTTCAAAAAAATCTGCCACCCATTTGTATGGAGGCAATTGTTGACCTCTGGCCTTCCTAGTTCAATGCAAGAGTTGGCCAGAGCCTGGGGAATAGGACAGGACCACACTGAGGGACAAATTGGGGGGAAAAAATAAAGTGGAGGCTTTTAAGGATGTCATCAAAGCTCTGAGTCCTTGGTTTGACTTTTCTGATATTTCTCATGCCTGCTGAAATGATGTGCTTCGTGGAACCACTTTGCTACACAATGCAGAATTTCTTGGTAATACATGAAAAACTCACACAGAGCTGAATCACACTCCCTGCTCCTCATCTAAGGAGTAATAGATAGTCATTTCTGACAAGCTTCCGCCTTCCCATGTGTGTAGACGCTTAGCTCTGTCCTTTTGTTCTCTCCATTCTTTTATTTTATGGTTTCTCAGAGAATATTCATTCATTGACATCAGGGAGATATTCCTCCCTAATTCCTCACAAAACTGTTCTCAGATATTTGCGCCTGCATTTGTATATTTGTGCAAATCCGATTAAAAAAATGCCTTTTAAAGACACAAAACTGGACATGTGCAAAGGATTGGGCACTTCCCCAATCTGGAGCCAAAAGAAAGTACAGATAATGACAGTGGAACCTGCATCGTTCTTTGTACATATGACTGGTTTGTAGTATTTTTAGAAGCAAGCTTTGCTTCAGTTCATATTTGAAGAGGAATAACAGAGCGAGAAGAGACGGGGTGATGAGTAAGGAGACGTTGAGACAGACAGAAATCAATGATGCAGGAAATTGTTGTTTGTCAGGGTCAGAAGGCACGTCCAACACTGTGACATAAATGTACGTAGACATGATTGGACAGTAAAAATAGAGAAAGGGTACAATAAAACACTGCCTTTATAGAGTACTGTTAGCTCAGCATTTATGTCGCTAGATATTCAGTCAGGGCTGTCAGGTTAGTAAAAAAAAAAAAAAGCTACAGAAAATTAAAAAAACATCACAAACAAGCATGAAGCAGAACTCCTCTTGGTCCAAGCCAATACAAGTCATGGCTGGTTAAGTTTTACACCGTGACAACAAATTTCCTTCTGCTAAGCACCTGGAAATAGTCCGGGCAGAGACAGGAGTGTGTAGTGAAGGTGCCACCTGTGTCTGGATGGTAGTGTCATGGTTTTTGACAGAATACCTGCTTAATAAATCAAAAATCACTCAAGCCGAGTTCAGGTTTTCAGTGGAGAAACACACAGCAGTTTATTGCATCAACTCATGAGCATATGCAATAGGACAAGTACACACCATAAAAATGTGGAAATGACAACAACCATCAGTTTCCCAGGCTCTTATATACTTTCCTTTAAATTATGTCTAGACATTATGCCATGTTTGTTTTTCAGCTGTTGGAAAATCTCCTCCCCTTTCTAGGTCTCTCACGCCACTATTATCTCTGACTTTGGGTTGTTTTCCCGAGGAAGGTACCCAATTCCGCTGCCCAAAATGTAATTGTAGCATCAGGCCTTGGGCACTCTTTTATATAAATCATTATCTATGAATCTTTATTTTATTTACTCTATGTATCATATATAGTTAATACAGTATGTGGTTACGCATGGACGGCCTTTATTATTTATTATATATGAATGGGCTCCTATGAGCCAGACTCATCATGTTTTATCACACATATCTTAAGTTTATTCTGTAAGGAACTATGAAGATACACGCACCCAAGTTTTATACTCACCTACACACCTGTTTAAATGTGACATGACAAACAGGAATGATTGACTAATGTTTGTTCTCTTTAAATGTATGCATCTCGGTACTGGTTACTGGAGTTCATGACATCCCCATGTACAATGCAATTACACACACATTAATACAAATTTAGTTTGGGTTATTCACAAAGTATTGGTGAGAATCGTCCCATCCTCACAGTCTTGGTGAGAACTTTGAACCACAGGTGCATAAGCAAAAGACACCCTTAAGGCTGGATATTTCTGATGAGAATGCTCAAAGCATAACCTTCACTGGCTCTTGGTGAGAACAACCAAAGGCATAACATTCACAAGCACACACACTAAGCACTGTCATGAACAAATGCATAAGAATTTATAAAGATATTAATAAAACTCCCCCAGTGGACAACGAAACTGTGGGAGCTGCTCGAGTTTGTCGGCAGATCAAATGATCCTCTCTACTGGTGGTCCTTCTGGACCGCCTGGAACTTATTCGCCATGTGTGCGTTCCCTCACAGAACCAGTGCTCCCAATACCTCCTGACACCTCCTAGGTCAGAACGGCCTAGATGGCGGGCAATTAGTTGAAACGATCATCCTGATTCTCTCAGTCCAATGATGCTCTGTCAACTGGGCAAAATGTCTTTGAGTGCGTCTTAGAGGCATGTCTGGCGATCCCTCACCAATAGGTACACTACCCAAAAGAAGACTCTGAGAGCCTTTTTAGTAAGGCAGCAGTGGAAGCATTGTCATCTCACTGTCAATGAGATTTTGCCTGAAAGTTGTCGATATTGGAAGAAATTATTATGAAATAATGTCACAAATGGTGTTTAATTCAATACACATTTTTATTGCATTTATTTGTTTTTATCATCACATAACTCCGGTTTGATTTGATCTGATTTTATTCTGGTTCTGATTTCGTAAACATTTCACAGAGCGACATCTCTTCTTGGATTGAGCCCCAACGCCTCTAGTCAGCGGTCAGGGCTCAGGTAAACTGTACTGTCCGCCCTCACCTGATATGAAGGCTTTACCAAGTGCTGAAGTCCTTGTCCACACACTTGTGAGTGTCTGCTTTATAGAAAATGACAGCCTAAGCTGCTTTCTAATCAGACACTAAACTGACGTCTTGGCCACAGGTTGTTTTATTCCCAGCGTGTGCCTCACTAGATAAGCCCTATAATCATTGTTGTCAGGCTGATTGCACACTGGTTCTGATTGCGTGAGGTTTGATTGTTCGGTGTTTCTGAGGGGCCATTGCACTCAATCACACTCATACAGGCATGTGGGAAGATGTTGTGAGCAGGGGACTGCCAACTGAATGTAGTGGAAAAGCTCGTTTCTGATATCTATATTGACACACCTGGTACAAACACTAGCTGCGTGATGGAAACGTTAATGAACACACCCATTACCTTTAGCCTGCCTGCTATTACAAGTACAGAATAAACAAACATTGGATGGCAGCAGTGCAACCAGTAAGAGAACATTCCCCAGACTTACACCAATCCCACCAGCCTGGATTGTTCATACCATGGCAGATTCATAATATACACATCGTTACCATAAGGAACCCAGGTTCTGGGTTCAATCTCAGGGTCCTTTTTGTGTGAAGTCTGCACGTCCTCCCCGTGTTCATGTGGGTTTACTCCGGGTACTCCAGTTTTCTCTCACAGTCCAAAGACATGCATGCTAGGTTGGTTGATTATGCAAAATTGCCATTGACTTGAGTGTATATACAGTATATATGACTAGTCTGGATGTGTCGCTGAAATGGCCACTGATGCTAAACGGGGCATTAAATAAACCAAATAAATAAAGAAACCATTAGAAAGTTTAGTAGTTCATAGTAGAATCGTGCTTATCTTAACAATAAACATAGTTATTATAAACTATGTAGCTTACAGTTAGTTTTATTAGTTCTAAACTACTAAGGTACTATGAATCTGCCATGGCTTTGCTGTGGTACATTGGTAAAAGCATGGTAGAGATACCACAGTAACCATTCATTCACTCTTTCTGCCAAAAACCATGGTAAAATTGGTTCATTTTCATTTTTGTGAATGATGATGCTTAAAGGGTTAGCGCACTTTCAATCACTTGTAAATGCATGAGCGTGTAGGTGTAGATGTGTTTGTAATCAAGTGCTCAGTCTAAGTGTGTATCTCACTACATATAATTGCAAACTGAGTCACATCGTAACTGATCTGCATTTTTGCTTAACCTGTGGTTGTATAAACACTCGATATTACTGTTCAAAATAACAATGACTTTCATTTTGATCAGAAACAGTGAGGTCTTAATACAGGTCTAAACAGCGTAACAGGCTTAATGGAAAGGCTTGAATTGTACAGCTGAGCAGCCCTAACGCCTCCATAACCCTGCTCACTGAAAATCAATATCACCACAGATACAGGAGTATATAAAGTGCGGCGACGCTTCAGAGGTGGGCGAATGCAATAAAAGTCGACAAGTAAAACAGGTTCTGTAATTGAGATTAAAGCAAGCTTTGATGACTGTCACACTCCATGTCTCCCACACAGTCGTGTGGTCAGCGTATGAGACCGAGAAAGGGCTTTTTGAGTATCAGGAAAGCTCTTCCGCTTTTAGTATTTAGTGTTTGGTCCCAGAAGGCTTGTCGAGAACCAAAAACAAGCAAATTTTTCCCATAAGGATTAATGTATATTGAATCAATCCGTTCCAGACCAACAGAAAATCCAAACTGTATAAAGCATTATATGCATTAATGGAGTTGTATGGTCCAGGTGCTCCCTGATTTATGATGGGGATATGTTCCGATAAATCCATCATAAGTTAAATGTATCATGAAGTTTAATATACTGTATAATAGCATAGCTGACCTTATTGTTTAAAACACTTACATTAAGCTACAGTTGGCCAAAACCATTGACTTAAAGCTTATTCTATATTAGTGTTAAAAATCTCATGTCATTTAATGAGTAATGGATAGAAAGTGAAAAGTAAAAGCAAAACACTTACTCTATTGGTGAACTCTGGGTGCCAGCTGCTAATGCTAACTGCTCAGCCTGAAAGTGATCCGGAGTACTCTGTTCTTGGTTTCCTTTCGGTTGGCTGTAATCGTCAACCCAATCATCAACACAGCAGAGATCCTCACTAAGAAAGAGCTATTGAGAGACTGAATCGTGAATCAATTTTCAGCGAGAACAAGTCATGTGGCTCGACTCATACAAGTTTAAGCAAGTGTGCCCAGTACCGAGCAAATGACAAGAGCCGAGACAAATTTTTCTAGTCATAATGGGCCAAGAGCCGAATTTGACGAGTTCTGAGGAGGTCGAGAACCGAGATACCACCGTCTTAGGCTAGGCATTGACTTGACATCCTTTGTTCACACCCAGAGCATAAAAATGTTAATTACTATAGAGAAACACACATTGCAAAGTGTTTATCTTTGCAGCAGTTCCAGGTGCCTCACAAAATCCCTAACAGCTTTTCTCTCAGAGTTGGCAATATCCAAACACACACTTCTATATTTTTACAGTTACAGGTATTTTCCAATTATACTCTCAGCCCCACCCCTAGTTCTCACAGTTATGTTCCTTCATACCCATCTCAGGGATTTCTTTTCCCACTATTGCTCATTACTGCTTACCTGTGGTCTAGATTCAGCTTTTTACAAAGTTTTGTGATCCCTGGTAAGAACATTGTGAAATAAATTACCACTTGAACTTAAAGTACTACCTTGTTTTGCAACTTGTTAAGGGGATAAAGAGACAATTCCAGAAGGGAAGACATCAGCCCAAACCATTATGAAATACTGACAGAAAATGCAGTGTATAATGAGATATATTCACTGATTGGCAAAGAGCTGTGTCGGAAGAAGAACTGTACGTATGATAGCCAAGCAGTAGAGGATGTACAATCTTTGATAATGAATATATCGGAGGTCAAACATAAAATGATAATGGATGGGAAAACACTGGGTTCAGAACAGCACTTGAGGCTTAAGGAACTTGCTCAAAGAAATATCCTAGTTTTATGCTGTTAGGGCTTCGTTGACATTCAGGTCAATAACTCAGAACCTTTTGCAGAGCCCTCGATGCCCATCCAATATGAGCAGAACCTGTCTCCAGCCTTGTAGGTCATAAGATGAATGAGTCTCATTTAACACCAGACCAATACATCAGCCAGTTCACAAAGCCTTTTCTGAAGCAAGCCTCATTCAGACATAAATCCATGCACTCCTGACTCTCCAGTCATGATATTATATTGGTCCATACATAGATTTCAACCTTCATATTCCATTATTACTCTCACACCTATACCGACTACAGTATATAAAATAATGCAGCGTTAATATCAAGGTCCCCTTAACGAATAGACTACAGTAATAGCCCTAGTCTTTCTTGAAATGCTTTCTTGCAGTCTTTGATGGTTTTTGGTGGGCTGATGACGCATTCTTGAAGGAGTTCTTCTGAGGGATGAAGAAGGTACACTCAGTTTTAAACCTGCTAGTCATACCTCTCTGGTGAATATTTTAGCATTGTATTGGCTGAACATATCACCCTGGAACCACAAGTAAGGAGAGTTCTGTAAAATTGGCCCGGTATGGATTGACCAAATGTCTCTTGGACAATCTCCATCACTCTGTCTTGGATAAATTCAGTATTTTCCCCTTGGTGTGCGCATCAATGACGTCAATACACAGTTAAGAATAAAAACTACCAGTGATCTCTTTTTACACCTGAGCACTAGCAGCATGTGGCAGCTTCATCAGGATGAAACCTTCTACAGTTTGAAGATGCTTGATTAGGAGTGTAGGATATAAGGATCTAAGCCCCATTTTCATTATCACTTGTTGGAAAGGTGAGGGATGAACCAAGGAAGAACCTGTTACATGTTTCGAACGGCTCTGAATTGCGTCTGTGTCTGCGAAGGCTCTTGTCGTCAATAAAGTTCAGCTATTCACTCATTCAACAATATCAGCAGCATCAGTACTTGGGATTTTGTACACACTCATTACTGCAGCAGAACTAATGTCTGCCTCTCGTGATGTTTATTGCAGTTTTATAGATAGGAACAAGCCTAAATATATTTTAAACCCATGAAATAAATTATCTAGACTATGGAAGGTGATGACCTGCAAATAAGAGGTCTACAAACAGCACATTGGTGATATTTAATGGGATTGCACAATCTGAGGTGAGACAGACCTCTCATCTTCTGCACTTTGTATTATTCCCACACTTGTGAAGGAAAATAGCTGACTGGAAAGACACCAAAAAATCTGAGAAAACCTCCCTTAATGCTGAGTCGGTGAGCCACAAAGCCATTACTTGGATCATACCATTTGTGAGGCAAGGGGGGACTTCTCTGTTTTTGGTGTTAAATTATTAGGTTTAAACCAAATACTTCCCATAATTTGAACATTTTTTTCAGCTTCCGTCTAAATATTCCATTCAATTTTCTGTTTAAAAAACAAAAAACAACAACAAAAACCGACTTTTTACTCCTATTTTCAGGGGTGCTGGGACTCAGTTTAGGGGTTCTTGGGCAGGCCTAAAAAGGGGCTTGACGAGTTACATACGGCATAGCGAAGTCTAAACGTTTGACAGCAGTGTGTTCCTTCTTTCAGATCTAAACCAAGCGTGAAAGACAGTTAGCAGTTATTACTGGTTACGTTGCTCCAGCACTACACACACACACACACACACACACAGATGCACAAAGAAATAAATGGAAAGATTAAGCGGAGATCTGAGTCTAATTAAAAGGCAATTATTTAACAGCAATCTGGGTCATTGATCAGCTAAATGAACAAGTCAGACAGAGTGGGAGTTCTAGGATATTCCCCATTCTCATTTGCGAGCTCGCCCTCCACACTCAGACTTCATAATCACTGGTGCTTTCAGAGCCCACTTTGCAGCCGGCGTCTTTGAGCCTTAATTTCTATGGTTGTGTCCACTCATCAAATCCTTAATTGAGCGCCTTGGCAACTGTATGCTTATTAGCCATTGGATTAGCTTCCTCAGACCAGTTCCTATACAACCCAGTCCTAAGTTAACCATACAAGACAAGACTAGACAAGGCAACTTTATTTATACAGCACATGTAATCTGTATTACACCTGGGCACATTTAACCCCGGAGTGTGAGTGCGAGCGGGGAACAATAGCACTCCAGGGCAGTTCAAGGCAACCGTAAAGACATCAGTATAAACAAAATCAAGAAATATTCAAAGGTAAGACCGAAACAAACATTTAGCTTAGAAAAATATAACAAATTAAAGAATTCCCTAAAATGAACAAAATCAATTTAAAAAAGTACAGTGGTACCTCAGTTCTTGTTGTTAACTCGTTCTAGAAGGCTTGTCAAGAACCAAAAACGATGAGTACCGAGCAAATTTTTCCTATAATGTAAATTGAATGAATCCGTTCCAGACCCCCAGAAAATCCACACTGTATAAGGCATTTTTTGCGTTAATGGAGTTGTATTGTACAGGAGCTCCCTGATGCTGGGATGTGTTCCAACAAATCCATCCTAAGTTAAATGTATCATGAACTGAGGAGTTTAATAAGTGTTTGGTAGAGAGTTCATGTTTAAAACATTTACATGAGCCTACAGATGGCCAAAATCAATAACACAAAGCTTGTTTTATAATAACATGTTGAAAAGCTCATGTTAGTGAGTAATGGATTGAAAGTGAAAGCAAAACACTTACTCTATTGGTGAACTCAGGGCGCTACCAGAGCTGCTCAGCTAACTGCAGCCTGTATTCTGGAGGATTCAGTTAGATATTAGAAGATAATTTACAATTATATAGCTGCTTTGACACAATGCCTCACTGTAAAAAGCACTATAGACATAAATCTGACTTGACTTGAAAACAGAGCAGGTCAGATGTACAGCTAGGTGCCATGCCATAAACAATAAAACCTTAAATTCAATCCATAATCTCATGGGTAACCAGTGATTGGAGGCGATTACAGGACTAATGCTCTCCCTTTTCTTGGTGCCTGTCAGAAGCCCAGCAACAGCATTTTGAACCAACTGCAGCCACAACAGGCTGGACTGACCAAGACTGAAGTAAAGTGAATGGCAATAATCAAGAGGAGAGGGAATGAATGCATGAATGACAGTTTCCGGATCCTTTGGGGTTGAAATCTGCTGAAGTTTTGCAACATTTCTAAAATGAACAAAAGATTCAGACTTTCAGAGTCATTCACCTATTCATTCAGTTTTACGTACACATTAAGCCTGATCAGCAGCTTGATCACTGTGTAGAAAGACCTGTAGTCTCTAGCTGCGTGGAGTTTGTATGTTCTCCTTGTGTCTGTGTGTTTTCTCAGGATTCCTCCCATATTTTGAAGACATTTGTCTATTGGTGTCTTGGTGGCCCTGAATTGGATTAAGCGGATATGAAAATGAATAACTGAATGAAAGAACTGAAATGCTGAGAATGAATGGAATAATGAGCGAAAGGTTAACTGAATTAAATGCTGATCCACTAAAGAGGGAATCTTAGTCACAAATGAGATTCTGATTCAAACAAGGAATGGCTGATTAGGAGTCCAGTAAATCTTGTTCATGACCAAAACACTGAGTCACTGAATGAGAAGAGCGAATCTGATTATAATAGTTACTGGATGATTTACTTATTCAATCACTTACCATTTGAATGGAATTGCTCATGAACAGAGGATGTGATGAATCAAACACTGCATTTACATTAAGACAGTCGTATCCAGGGCCACTTACTATGGATACAGTATAATGAAGAATCCAAATTCTCATGGGGTATGTTCCTTGCTCAAGAGCAAATAGTATAAGGTGTGTAGTGCTGGGGCTCAAACAATGGACTTTTTGGTCTTTAGTGCAGTACCTTAACCATGGCACATAGCACTGACCTACTAAAGGCTGCTACACATTGAACGTGAGTTTTTGGTGCAATTTATTCAGACCGCAGTCAATTAATTCAAGCTTGTGTAGAATGATGGTATCTTCCACAGCAAAAATTATGTTTCAGACTATTCGCCTTCTGTTCCAGTTTTGCAAACATTCGTGGCCACAAACACTCACTGTCCAATCACAGTCACCGCTGGTGTTGGTATAGCACCAACCAAGGGCTAAGTGTAGCCATGCAGTGTGACAATGACGGGCACATGAGATAACAGCTTGTAGAAAAACAAGAAACAAAAAATGTGAAATGATGTAATGAAATATTTGAATCATTACAAGCACTAGTATTTAACAATGCGCTGGTAACACTTTGTACCAGGCAGTAAAATTCCCAAAAAACATCCTTACATCAAGCTTACCAAAACTGACCTCCAGATTGCTACACGAAATTGTAAACAGACATTCCTATATTAACACATTCAAGAAAGCAAAGAGACACCCTATTGGATGACTTATCATTAAACACATTTCTTATTGGACGATTCATCACTGAATATTAAATACTAGGAGCGCCAGACGTCACTCTTGCTCCATTATAGTTCTCACTGGAATTTATGTTATCATTGACCTACAGAAGGCTTCAAGCTTACCAAAACTTACTCACAATTCATTCCGATGAAAAGATCACTGTAGCTTCATCTGCTTATTAATTAAACTACAAATGACTGAGTTCCATGTTGATTAAACACTAATTAACTGAATTATACTGATCATGAAAGTGACACAAAGAACCCTTCTTAACCGTTCTATATTATACAGGGAAGACTAGAATAATATATACTAGAAATATTATATATATATATATATATATATATGTATGTATGTATGTGTATATATATATAGATATATATAGAGAGAGAGAGAGAGAGAGAGTTATATTTATATTTGCAGATTCATCCTTCTGTCCACTGAACAATTAAACTGGACAATTAAAGGCCATTTGATCGTAACTAAATGATCCACTGATTCAACACTGTCCCACTGAATGAAAGCACTGGCCAAAGACTGAATCAAACACTGAAGAAGAATGGAGGAAGCCATGTTCATGGCTGAGCGGTTCGCTGATTTACACACTGACCTCCTGAGCGGGAAGACTGAATCTGGTTCATGACCGAAATATTCGCTCAAGCAAAAGCTGAGAATGAGAATGGAAGGACTGTCTTTCTCTCTCTCTCTCTCTCTCTCTCTCAACTGAAAGATTTGCTGATTTAAACACAGAACGAGCACCATCTGGGTCAGGTCGATTTTTAAAGCTTAGTGCATTTAGGTCCAGGCGCTTTTCCAGCACTAGCCCATCTGTCATTTGTAGATCAGAGAAGAAGCGGTTAATAAAATGCCAAGAATGCACAAGAATCAGGGAATATGTGTAGCTCCATTAAGGTATCTTAAACCAAGGAGCTTAATATATACTGTATTTATCATAGTGTAGCCTGCCTTAGACATGCTTCAAACACTTATGTTATTACAGTTGGGCAAAGTCATTAACATAAAGCTTATTTAACAAAGTATTGAAAATCCCATGTAATTGATTGAATGATGTATTGAAAGTGAAAATACAAACAGGTTATGATTATGACTATGGCTTTTCCTCACTCCCTTCATGTCACCCTATGTTACGCGCTCCCGATTTCCTCATTTGCTACAGGAGAGTGCTGGAGGGTATCGTACTGCGTATCACTTGCCCGGGGAAAAATTCTAAATTCAGCATATGGTTGTACTGAATATGTATTTTTGTGTATTGTGCAGTTTTGCCGTGTGCACCCTTGTGCCAGTTGCAAAGCTTTGGGGTGGACATCGTTATACAGATAAATAAATAGTAACAAGTCAGTTTTGAAAACATAGTGAGTAAAAAATTTATATTTATATTCTAATGATTTAAGAATTTAAGATTCTCTTGCCAGGTTTCCAGCAGCTGGCTCTCACTTCCAAGCCAGAGGATCTGCGTTATGGTGATAAATAAATGAACTGTCATTATATTTCAGTCAGTAGTAACAGTGCAGGGGAAAGTTACAGAGGAGGAAATGTAGGCCTACGCTTGGCTGAGATATGGCTGCTCGAGTCCAAGCACAAACATCTCCCTGAAAAATGTTTTTAAGTACAATGACGTATTTCTACACCCATTCCTGCCCTGATGGATGGAGCGCACTAGGTTCTTATCTCAGTTCTGTGCTGCTGCCATTAATCACACTCTATGATATTAAATCCCATTATTCACAGGACTCATATTCTGCTCTCAGACGGTCCACTCTCCCTCTCTCACTATTCCACGCTGCCGTTTCATCTTTCCCTCTTTGTTTATTTGACACCTGAATGAATGTGGTCACTATCATTCCCCGCATGCACCTGGGTGAGATGATAAAGCCCCCCTGTCCGAGTGTGATTGGACACTGTCGCACAGACAGCCAAGATAAATAGTCTTACGGCGGTGCGGGCTCCCCAAACTCGTTATTAAAGCTCGTCCAGGGGAACCACGAACACTTTCAACATGTAGATCGTTCGGGGTTTTGAAGGAGGACACGAGGAGGGAAATCCTGAGTGCATTAGCAAGTTGGGTTATAGAAGTCATTTTGGATCTGTGCAGAACGGTCTTTTATTAGGGATTATTTAGGGCATCCTTAGAAGTTCAGGTGCAATCAGCATGTTCCCGCTTCTCGGTTTGGCCTGAAGCGTCCTGTGAGTAAACATGCTAACTGCTCTGAAGCTTCTCAGCACGATCCACAACCTGCACTGCTTCTTGCCACCTGTGTTATTAATGTGAAATGTGTTTCCATATTCGGACTTTAATTTGCTGAGGTGATGAAGGTTAAGAGGAGATCGTGGAATGTCAGACTGAGCTGAGAAAATTACAGGAAAGAGGAAACAAAAGGCCCATAGGACGTGCACAAACCAGGGGAACTAAGCTTTTAAACACGATCTTGAAAATAACAGAAGGGAAATTGAAGTCCAATTTTAAATACTCTCTTCTTTTCAGAGCTCTCCTCTCTTTAGTCTTTCTTTACTTTCCAGTCGTTTCTTTTCAGTTTCCTTTTTTGGGTTTTCTCTATTTCATTGTCAGGCTTTTTTTATTTTCACTCTTTTCCATCTGTTTTCAGACATTTCTTGAAACATGTCGTACAGTGGGGCAAAAGTATTTAGTCAGCCACTGATTGTGCAAGTTCTCCTACTTAGAAAAAGGAAAGAGGTTTGTAATTTTCATCATAGCTACACTTCAACTATGAGAGACAAAATGAGGAAAAAATCCAGGAAATCACATTGTAGGATTTTTAAAGAATTTAATTGTAAAGTATGGTGGAAAATAAGTATTTGGTCGAAAACAAAAGTTCAACTCAATACTGTGTAACATAACCTTTGTTGGCAATGACAGAGGTCTAACGTCTCCTGTAAGTCTTCACCAGGTTTGCACACACTGTAGCTGGTATTTTGGCCCATTCCTTTGGGAGATTTCAATGGTCTTCCATTTTCTTACAATTGCTCCCACAGTTGATTTATTCACGCCAACCTGCTTGCCTATTGTAGATTCACTCTTCCCAGCCTGGTCAGGTCTACAATGTTCTTCCTGGTGTCCTTGGACAGCTCTTTGGTCTTGGCCATGGTTGAGCTTGGAGTCTGAATGTTTGAGGCTGTGGACAGGTGTCTTTTATGCAGATAATGAGGTCAAACAGGTAACGAGTGGAGGACAGAAGAGCTTCTTAAAGAACAAGTTACAGGTCTGTGAGAACCAGAAATCTTGCTCGTTTGTGGGTGACTAAATATTTATTTTCCACCATGACTTACAATTAAATTCTTTAAAAATCCTACAATGTGATTTCCTGGATTTTTTTTCTAATCTTGTCTCTTAGTTGAAGTGTACCTATGATGAAAATTACAGACCTCTCTCATCTTTCTAAGTAGGAGAACTTGCACACTCAGTGGCTGACTAAATACTTTTTTGCCCCACTGTAATTTGCTGAGGTGATGAAGCTCAACAGGAGAGCTTGTTCGAAGGCGTGCGCTCTACCACTGAGCAGCGCAAATGTCAGACTGATCTTAGTAAATGACAGGAAATGGAAAACAAAAGGAGATGTCCATGGGACATGCTTAAACCAAGAAACTAAGCTTTTAAACGGTGTCTTCAAAATAACAACAAGGAACTTGTCCACTTTAAAATACTCTTTCCTCTCTTTAGTCTTATTTTTGTGATCAAGCTTAAGAGGAGATCCTGTTCTAAGATGGGCACTCTACCACCGAGCGGCACAAATATCAGGCTGATCTTAGGAAAGGGAAAACAAAAGCAGATGCCAAGATGGTGTGCTTAAACCTAGGAAATAAGTGTTTTAACAGGGACTTGAAGATAACAATAACAGAAGAGAACTTGAAGTCCAATTTTAAATACCTTTTATCAGACCTCGTCTCTCTTCCAGTCTTTTTCAATCAATTTTCTTTTCAGTCTCCTTCTTTCGGTCTTTGTCAGTTTTCTATTTTCATGTTTTGTCTTTACCATCTGTTGTCAGCCATTTCTTGAAAAATTAGTGTTTGTTTTTAGGGATTATTTAAGGCATCAATAAGAAGTTCAGGTTAAATCAGCATGTTCCTGTTGCCGCCGCTCCTCGGTTTGGCCTGAAGCGTCCTGTGAGTAAACATGCCAGCTGCTCTGAAGTTTCTCAGCATGATCCACAACCTGCACTGCTTCTTGCCACCTGTGTTATTAATGTGAATTGATAAATGTGTTTTCATATTCGGACTTTAATTTGGCAAGGTGATGAAGCAGCGCAGGGCTGCTTTTTGATACGATCTCTCCATCAAGCCTGTACACATACAACCTGGGTAAACGTGGCTGGAGTATTTACTACACATAGCAGACGCCTCTTATCAGAGCAAGTTAGAAACGAGCTGAGCAGATGATGGTTAAGGCTCTCACTCAAGGCTCCAAAAGTGGTAATTTGGTCAAGCTGGGATTTGCACTCGTATCCTTCTGATAAGTATACAAAGCCTTAATGAGAGACCTTTGGAAGTGAGGTTTGAGAATCCAATAAGACACATGCTTTAAACAGTTGTAAATCGTTATAATTAATATAGCACTCTTTCAATGGTGCAGAAACGCCTGCGGCCAAGCCATTCTGGCTATAAAAA
>JAJAGP010004804.1:0-42941 GCA_025084515.1 Ancistrus triradiatus | reverse complement strand
TCCCTTTTTGAGTCTTGGTCCTCCCAAGGTTTCTTCCTAGAACTGGGGAGTTTTTCCTTGCCACTGTCGCCCTAGGCTTGCTCAATTTGAGATTGGACGTAGTTATTAGGAGATAATCTAAACCTGTAAAGTTGCTTTGAGACAATGCTCCATTGTAAAAAGCGCTATATAAATAAATCTGACTTGACTTGACTTGACAACTCTCATAATGTACTTCCATTCATAATTTACATGGAACATGGACGTCCCTGTTAGAGATGTCGTCTTGAAGGCAGCTTTTGTTGCTCTAAAATCTCAGTGCACTTTCCTGCATTAATGCTGCATCACAGAAGTGGAAATGACCTTTACCAAGGGCCCTGACCTGACCCCATACCATGACAGAGCCTGGCTTTTGAACTTGTTCCTCATAACAGTCTGGATGCTCCTTTTTCTCGTCTTTACATGAAATTGCAATGCTATCTTTATATAGTCAAGCTGTCCGCACCTAAATGGACCTAAAAATGAGCTCCTATTTTAGCGGTATTACGGTAGTGTGTTCATTCTGTTCAAGCCAATATTTCGAGGGATAAAGTGTAGGGACTGAAATGTGTGACTATATCTTACCTTGTCTAAAAAGTGTTCATATTATCTTTAAGAAGTATTTGGGTAACATGAGTCCGTTTTAGACTGTAATTATGAATAAATGCATAGTGAGCATGCACATAGACCTGAGTTTATATGTTTAATAAAGATAAAAATATATCATTTGTTCCGATTTGATTTTATTCTACAACATCTCATGAGTGTCCACACCGAGTCTGAAGCAGATCTATGGTGGAAATATGCATTTTCCTTACTGTCCCATCTTTTTCTGATTTGGGGTTGTATTTATTCAGCAGTTAGTGAGTGTATCTAAACATAAAATGATGTAAACAGAGTCTTAAATTATATATAATTTTAATTTAAATGTGTTATGAAGCTACACAGGGAACAAATAAAACCATCAGGTGGTATTTTATTACTGTAGTAATGAGCATATAAAGTATCAACAGCAACATAAGAAACAGAGCAGGTTTGTACATAAAGCCCATGTAAAATATAAGCATTGTTAAGATGGGTTGTTTGGTTACTCTTATAAGAGGCTTCTTACACCACTGTTTTCTCTCTAGAAATGGAAAAATCGGAGTGAGATCTCGAAGTTCTAACCAAAGTCTAGGATCCTGTTTGATTAGCGATTATAAGTTTGTATGATGAAGCTCTTAATGTTAATTTATCAGTCAGAAATGTAAGGGCAGAGGTACAGAGCATCAGCAGCTTCTCTGGGTTAGAGCTGGATCCGTTCATTTTTGTTGATGGGACTAAAGCTGATCTTCAGTCGAGCTTCCAGAGCTTCCAAATCCTAATGGTGATAAACCTTTGGCACAGGTTGGTCATTAATAGCTTCATCTTCCATATTTAAATCATTTTCAAAACCAATACATTTTATAAACTAATTATAGTTTTCATTTCGGAAGTTTTATGTGTGTCATTATAACTTGGCTGCTTTTTAGGGCGGGCATCGTTGCTAGGTTACGTGTGTATGCCACGGAGTAATACTTATAGGGGCGCCGGTCAGAGTGCCATTATCGTCAATAAAGTCACGGGGAAATCTCTCAGCCAATCAGATTGCGGGGTCGGAACTAACTGTGGTACACGAAACTCTATTAAATCCATTTTCACAGTTCCACTGTAACCTTTCCAGCATTTTGACTTTATTCTCGAAATGTTACGACTTTATTTTCGATATACTACAACTGTATTCTCAAAATAGAGTCCTCATCGTAATTCACGCCTGATGCTTCCTCATTCACACAGAACATGCATCATTTTATATAATCACAGTGAAAGGACATTTTGGATGATGTTAAAAAATGATACAATTAACAAATTGTGCTCATTTTAACTAGGAAAAGCTTAACTTATTTTTTATGGCATATGCAGAATAAAGTTACTTCAGGTATGTAGCTATCAGAAAATAGAATGACAGTGTTTCTACTTCCCATCGTTCATTTAAACATTTCACAGTTCATGTTACTACACGTTCCAGCGCTTGTTAGGGTATAAAGAACATCACATTTCATCTCATTATTCCGGTTCTGATTTACATTGTTGATGATAAATTTTTCATAAGGTGGGATGAGCACCTCACCCTCAGCAGACAACACAACGATGTTGGATATGTTTGCACCAAAGCATGTCTTAATTTCAAAGCAGGATTTACTGCCAAACTTTGTCAAGTCCTTTCTTGATGAAGCTGATGTGAACCTGCCGAGTCGGATTTTACGACCTTTACCGTTTTGATCAAAACTAGCACCTGTCCTGTGATAAACAACTGTACACTGCTGTAGTTTATAAGTTTGTATGGCTCGCGTTAGAAGGAAATGGAGGGCTTTAAAGGGGAATTTGTTGACGTAATCTGTTCTGCCCTGGCTCATATTATTATTGAGATAAATCCGTAGATCAGAAGGGTCTGTGAACACGTTTATGCTTCTATCAAACAAATTTGTATAGTTGTTATGTTTTTCCCAAACTGTGCTGAAATGTTTGTCAGACATGAGTTCTTTCTTTAAGTAGTCTTCCACAATTTCTTGTTCCTTCTCCGTTTGGCACTCATAAAAATGGTCATCAACAGACTGATCTGCCATGTCCAGAGGAAGGAATGCTGCCTGCTGCAGGCTAGAGCTCCAGGGTTTCTACACACAAAGAAGAAAAATATTACAGCGATTTTCATAACATGTATTCTCTATATTAAATGTAACCTGCCATAAAATCCAAATAAAGCCCCACCACTGGGATTCCAACAGCAACAAGTAGGCAGCTGAAGAACATGAAAGGCTTGACAGCTGAGCTCCACATCTTCACTGTAGATCTATAGTGGAAAAATGGCTGAGGTTCTACATAAATCATAATTTGAACACAGTGTACTTACAGCCACAATACTGAGTAGTAATAATAATGATAATAGACTTTATTTCTATGGAACCTTGCCCAAAAGAACAATAACAGAGCTGTGTCTGAGGGAGGTGAGGCTGCTCAGGGGATCGTCCTAGACAATTCAACAGCAACTCTTGCAAGCTTTCCAGGACATGGTTACTTTTGCACCCAGTGCACTCTGGTCTTATGCACTGGAACCGTGAGTCACTTGCCAGGGTGTCAATGTCAATAGAGGGGAAAGCATGGATAAAATGAGAAAAAAACTCCACAAATAAATAATGCCAACCTAAATAAATAACATGTTAAAATTGAATAATACAATATAGCTTTGAAGTTATATAGTAATAAAAAGTAGCTAAACATAGGGTATGCTTACCGGTACATGCAGACTTAATATCTCATTATTACCTCATTATATCTCATTAAACGTAACACATGTATAATGTTATTGTACTACATAGAAGCACGTTTAATATTCTTGTTAAAGATATAGTTCACTAAAATAATTAATGATTAAAATGTTAATATTACATACTTTGTATTATGCACAGCAGGTCTATACAATAGTATTACACTCACAATTCTGATGTTTGCAGAGCTTCCTGAAGAATCAGATGAAGTTATGATCAAATCTCTCTCTCTCTCTGTCTCTGTTTGCAGGACGTCAGAAGGGACGCTGGAGCTCGTGAGAGGTACAAAGTGGAAGATCTTTGTACCAAAGTCTCTGTTCTCTCACCCTTTTTATACTGACTGCTTCCGTTCACTTATAGCACCATAATTGGACTTGTTTTCTCCTTCACCCTAAAGCGTGCGAGTCCAATGACTGTTAGGAGCTGAAGAGTTTTGCTGAATCTGAACTCTAATGGAACCACTTTTGTTGAATCATGAGATCCTTTTTGAGAAATTGTTCTTCACCTAAACCACGTCTGCTGAAAAGTCCAATTCAGCTTGAATGGCATTCACACAACAAACACGTCTAAACTGTGCATCCTCTTTTCTCTGGGACACTTGTTACTTTACTCAGTATGACAGTATTCTTAAATTGGGACGATTCTTAGACCTAATTCTTAGTTTAATATGCACTCATTTGTTTGTAAAATGTGGGGCACCATGACCTTAATAATCATGATTACAGGCAGTGGGGTCCAGGGAGCACTAGCCAAAATGCTTAGTGATTTTGTATTTTCTCAAACATAATACAAAGTTTTTGCTACAAATCATATAATCAGCATAACAATTGGAGTAACATGTTGAATTATTCAACATTCTGGAAAACAGATCTTTCCAGAAATCCCAGTAAAATCTGATAATCCATGTTATCTGCATGATTTCACAATATTCCAGTTATGATCATACTGAATGCTCGACCTTCTTTGTCTTCAAGTGGTCAAGTGACTCTGGAGGAAGGGCCATGACAGTCAGATTGGGTCCAACTGTGAAGCCGATGATGTGATTTGTAATGAAGAACATCTTATAAAATTTGAGAAAAATGCAAAATAGAAGCAATTTTACTAGTGCTCTCACAGGTTTGGCTTTCAGTTCATATTTTGCTAAAAGTTTGTGAAGGACCTGTGCAGCCTTAATAAACAGCTCTTATGTCCTTAATCTAAAGTGATAATCTGTTTATTCATAGCAACGTTATGTAGCTCTACATGCGTGGAACAAATCAAATATCTCACAGTTTGAACAGAGAATCACCCCACTGTAAAAAAAAAAGATTGTTTTTTCTCGGGTTCGTAATGCGTGTCCGTGTGTTTATGTGTTCATTTATGTATGTGAAAA
This sequence comes from Ancistrus triradiatus, assembly GCA_025084515.1. NCBI lineage: Eukaryota > Metazoa > Chordata > Actinopteri > Siluriformes > Loricariidae > Ancistrus > Ancistrus triradiatus. The sequence goes on along the minus strand of JAJAGP010004804.1, from coordinate 38,207 downwards.
GTTAGCCCTTGTAATTACCGTGAGCTTGTTTGCTATGTGTGAGGGTGGCTTGGGGGGCGCTGGGCTCATGGTTTAGTAGTTTTCCCACAATGCTGATTGGTAAAATAGATCATATTAGAGCTGTTAATAATGATCTTCGTTGTGTGCAAAGTCTGTGCCTCAGTTTTGTTACTGCCTAGTCCAACTTTACTATGTTATTGTTGTATAGATGACAGATTGTCTAGAAATTGGAAAGTACATGTTACTGAAGACATTGATTTATGTAATGTCTTGAGAAATGTTAGGTACACTTTACCTACTTTCTTTTAGTGTTTCATGGCAGTTCAATTTAGGTGCTCTTTACTCTAGATTCTATGGGTTTGTTTGTTTTTTACAGTTACTGGAGTCATGAAGCAGCTTGATGTTTACAAAGCAAAACGTTTCATCAGACAGGACACATTTTGCTAATTTTAAAAGCGAATGACGTGGACATTTGAAGGGAAATAAAGTTTATGACACAGTACTGCACAATTTAATGAATCATTAACAAATGCAGTTTTGAGATCTTTAATGTTCACAGGGTGCAAGGCAGGAACAACCCTATACAGAGCGCCAACCCTAGACAGGGCGTAAGAGTGTTCCTGAGGTCGTTTCTTTCTCTATCATTCCTAATATTATCTCATATCTGGTTTTATACCATTGGCATGGTGCGTTTGTGTTCAAATTCACTGAGCAAGCAGGTTTGTGTGTAGTCCAGAGTTTATTGTGCCCCACCAGACTTTCTGTGCCAGAGACGCCACTAAGTTATACAATGGAAAAATAAATAAAGAATGAAGAAACAAAGTTAACATCAAAACACCTTTGTTGTTCTTATTTTAAGTCGTTTTTTAAGTCTTTTTAATCCCTAGAGAGATTTTCCAGTGACTTTATTGATGATAATGGCACTCTGACTGGCAGTCTATAAATATTACTCCGCGCCATACACACGTAACCTAGCAACAATGCCGCCCTAAAAAGCAGCCAAGTTATAATGAGTAAAACACTGCCGAAATGAAAACTAATTAGTTTATAAAATCAATTGGTTTTGAAAACTATTTAAATTTGGAAGATGAAGCTATTAATGACCAACCTGAGCCAAAGGTTTATCACCTTTAGGATGCGGAAGCTGAAAAAATGAAACAAAGTCTCCCGGGCTCTTAATGGATTCACAGCTCGACTGAAGAGCAACGAGACTGAAGATCAGTTTTAGTCCCATCAACAAAAATGATGAATCAGCTTCATCTCTCAGAAAGAAGTCGTTTGCTAGAGTTAAACTCGGCGTCTTTCATTAAACACCATCTGCGGCTGATCGGAGCTTCATGTGACAAGTGGGGCGGCACGGTGGGTAGCATCGCCGCCTCACAGCAAGAAGGTCCTGGGTTCAATCCCAGGGTGGAGCAGCCTGGGTCCTTTCTGTGTGGAGTCTGCATTTTGTGGAGTCTACTTATTCCCGGTACTCCGGTTTCCTCCCACAGTCCAAAGACAGGCATGTTAGGTTAATTGATTATGCTAAATTATCAGTGACTTGAGTGTGTATACATGTGACTTGTCTTGATGTAACCCTGTGTATGTTGCTGAACATGGCCACTGATGCTGATAGTGACGTTAAATAAATCAGTAAACAAACAATCATCTGATAGGTTTGTTATCTGTAAGGCCAGCTTCTAACCCAGAGAAGCTGCTGATGCTCTGTAGCTCTGCCCTTACATTTCTGACTGATAATAACATTAAGAGCTTTATCATACAAATTAATAATCTCTAATCAAACTGGATCCTAGACTTTGGTTAGAACATCGAGATCTCACTCGGATTTGATTCAGTCGGTAGAATAGTGGGTCTCAGTACCAGCCTGCCTTATAAACCCCACCCATTTTATTTGCTGAATGTAAATAAACTTTCTTTTTAATAAATTATAACTTACCAATCGATATATTTGTGTTTATTGTCTGTATAATAAACTGGGCATTCTGTTCCTCGACTTTAATGACTGAAGGGCTTAGCCACGGGGTAATGATAGAATGGAACTATTTTACCTCGCAGAAGGGTGATAACAAATTGTTTTTTCTTTTACCTTAAAATCTAACAATAAATGGCAATAACGGAACTCTGGTATAATCACAAGAACACACTCGAGCTTGTGCTGTAATGTGAGATACTGGCACCGGTGTTCTGATCTATGACCTCATAACACCCGTACCAATATCTGATGTTAAAGCACTCCATCTCATGTGTTATTGCTTAATTAATGTGATCATTCAGAACTGGTATTTATCCATTGTTACCATAGTAACAACCAATCTGTTAGTTGTGCATATCATCATAATAATGTAGTGGAAAGATCACTAATACAATCATTTTCATTTTTGAAAATAAAAGAAATGAACGGAAGTAGACCTAAATGACTATTCATTTAGTGAATTTAAAAATAAGCACACATACTGTATTTGTAAAAGTTTTGTGATAACAAAATATAAAAGAGATCAAAACTTTTGGAGAGCCAAGAATTTTATGAGAGTTTATTTGCAGTTTTAATTAAAAAAAAATCATTCATTCGTTACAATGCAATTGAAGGGCTTACACAAAGAAATAAAAGAAATACAACGATCAACATCATTTTTAGTTAAAAACACACAGAATACAGAAAATAGATTTTTAGTTTATTGGTTTTCCTGAGGCGTCCTCTTCCTCCCTGACTACTAACACTATCTTATTTTATACCAGAGCACAGCTGACTTCTTGATTCTGATTATTTTTTAGTTAATAGGTGCATGGAAAAAATCATGTAATCTTTCTGGCACCAACATATGTGAAAATGGTGAATCTAAAGAATGTGTATTTATAAAAGGAAGACAGGATTCATTATTTTTGGCGTATATGAATACAAATTAAATGTTCCATCCATAGATAAGCAGAATTAAATTCTTCAGGTTTTTGTAGATACCTGAAAATATTCAAATAAGCAGTTTATTCTACTTCTGTTTCTTTAACATTTCACAGTTCATGTTACTGCATGTTCCGGTACTTGTTAGTTTGTAAAGAACGTCACAGTTCATCTCATTAGGAGCTTGCTGAATATGAGTGACTGTAAATTTTTCATAAGGGGGGATGAGCACCTCTTTCTCATGCGTATATCTAGAAAAGTTGGTTATGTCCCCACCATAACATGTATTAATTTCAAAACAGGATGTATTGCCAAAAATTGTTTTATTGGAAAATACTGAAGCCGATGCAAACCTTCCGAATCGTATTTCATGATTTGAAACGTCTTGCTTAAAGCTAACTGTTGTCCTGCGATACACAGTTTGGCATGCCTGTATTTTTAATTCTTGTATGGCACGTGTTAGAAAAAAATGAAGGGCTTTAAAAGGGAATGGATTCCACCAGCTTTTGTATTGTTTTCTGCCATTGGTAATTTTGTTATTGAGATCTCTAAAAACACTAGACTCTTCTGTGTAGACCTTTATGCTTCTAACAGAATTACTGAAGTTACTGTTTCCATCCCAAATTTTTTTAAAATCTCTGTTGGAATTCCGTTCTTTGTTTAAATAGTTTTCCTTAACCTTCTTTTCTGCATCTTGTGCACAGCCAATAAACTGATCATCGACAGAGTTTGGTGCCATGTCAAGATCAAACACTTTCTCTGATGTCATCTCCAGTTTCATCCTCCTATGTTTCTACAGAGAAGTAAAAAAATATTACTTGTTTTTAAAACTGATGTTCATATTCCTAATGATGAAACTTACCACTGAGGAGGCGACGAGGAAGCAGCTGATGAAGATGAAAAGCTTAACAGCTGAGCTCGACATCTTCAGTTTAGATCTAAAGTGGAAAAATGTGAGCTGAGGTTCTACAGAAATCACAAGTTACAGTAATATCTACCACAATACTGATTACTAAAAATAACAACTACAACAGCTGGAATCGGGCGGCCCTGCCCTAAAGCTAGGAGACACTTTGTATCCTGCAGAGACCCAGACTCGAGCAAAGCAACAGAACTGATACTGGGTGAAGGGGCTCCTCGCCCTCTGATCGTACATATTATGTACTTTATATTAATTTGGCTCGAAGTGTGATCAAATGTGGATTGCAGGGATATTTTAGTGAGGTATAACAAAAAACACTCACAGATGTTTGCAGAGCTTCCTGAAGAATCAGATGAAGTTATGATCAAACTTCTGTCTCTCTCTCTCTCTCTCTCTCTCTCTCTCTCTCTCTCTTTCTGTTTGCAGGACGTCTGAAGGGACGCTGGAGCTCTTGAGAGGTACAAAGTGGAAGATCTTTGTACCAAAGACTCTGTTCTCTCACCCTTTTTATACTGACTGCTTCCGTTCACTTACAGCACCATAATTGGACTTGTTTTCACCCTAAAGCATGCAAGTCCAATGACTGTTAGGAGCTGAAGAGTTTTGCTGAATCTGAACTCTAATGGAGCCACTTTTGTTGAATCATGAGATCTTGTTTGAGAAATTTTTCTTCACCTAAACCACGTCTGCTGAAAAGTCCAATTCAGCTTGAATGGCATTCACACAACAAACACGTCTAAAGTGTGCATCCTCTTTTCTCTAGGATACTTTTTTACTTTACTCAGTATGACAATATTCTTAAATTAGGACGATTCATTATAGAGTTTATAAGAAATGCCTGGAATTAGAGTTATTGTTAATAATATCCCTAATCAGGTTTCACTTGATAAGATGATCATATTTAGCAGTGTAGTGTTGGGTGTCGGTTCCTGTAGAAAAGCATCATACCATGTCAGAGTCTTTTGTCACATTACACCCTGACATTAAATAAAGGTATTTCATTGTTCGTGGAAAATGATCCAATATTACATATCTGTGATTGGTAAAAGTATGTGAACCTTTGCTTTCAGTATCTGATGTGCCCCCATAAATGTTAGCAGTAAACGTTGATCAGTCCTGCACATCAGCTTGGATGAATTTGATCTCTTTATTCCTCCGTACAGACCAGCTTCAGCTCTGGGATGTTGGTGGGTTTCCTCACATGAACTGCTCACTTCAGGTCTCTCCACAACATTTCTATTGGATTAAGGGCCAGACTTTGACTCGGGCCGTTCCACGTTCTGTTGAGATTCAGTTCATGGACAGATGTCCTGATTTTTTCCTTTAGAATTTGCTGCTATAATTCAGAATTCATTGTTCCATCAATGATGGTAAGCCGTCCCAAACCATGATACTGCCACCACCACGTTTCACAGATGGGATAAGGGTCTTATATTTTCTTTTTCCAGACAAAATGCTTCTCATTTAAACCAAAAAGTTTAAAAATCTATTTTTGTTTCATCCGTCCGCAAAACATTTTTCCAGCAGCCTTCTGGATTGTCCATGGGACACGTCACAGGCAGCAACATTCTTTTAGGAGCAGTGGCTTTCTCCCTGTAACCCTGCCATGCACACCATTGTTGTTCGGTGTTATCATGATGGTGAACCAAAGTTTCCCTAGGTTCCATTTTGACCATGCAGACTATTACACACCTTGCCTTTGATGTAATCTCTGTTGGTCGACCATTCCTGGAGAGGATAATCATGGTCAGTCTGTATGACTGTGGATTGGTGGAGTCCAAACACTTTAGAGTTGGTTTTGTAACCTCTTCCAGCCTGATGAGCATCAACAACTCGTTTCCTGAGCTCCTCGTTAATCTCCTGTGTACAACAATACAGTTTAGTGATGAGAGAGGTCATGTCAGATGCATTCATAGGCTTTGAGGTTCTTGTTCCTGGTGTGTTTGCCCCTTGACAGGCGCTCTCAAATCTCAGCACTCCTCATGCCAGGGGCTTTATTCTGTCTGCACAGCAGGGTTGTGTCCCTTTACAGTTTTTGTCATTCTTTGGAGTTTTTGTGTAACTGTAGCCTGTTGTGTGTAAAAAGTGGAGGAAATCAGCACTTTCTGAAATCCACAAACCACCTCCTCTAACCCCATCATCCAACAACCATGTCAGCAACAAAGCAACTGATGCCACATCTTCCCCTATTCTCCTGTTTGGTGTGAACATTAACTGAAGCTCTGTGATGGTTTTAGGCATCGAGCTGCTTCTTTTCACTGTGAAGGATTGGGAAAAATCCAGCCTTTAACTAAAGCAAACTTAGTCTGAGAAACAAAATCCCTTATCAAGAAATAATTATTTTAATCAAAACCACATGTTATTAATACTTTTACATCTAACAAAACAGCACTCATTTCTTCTCCTATAATATAAGTTTGGAGATACAGAGCAGGGAATCTGAGACCTCTTTACAGAATTTACAGAATCTCTCCAGATGCTCCAGGGTCCTAGGTCCTCTCCACTGCACTCTCCTTTCTTGACAAGCCTTCCATAAAATCAGTTGGCTTAGAGCTGGCAGTTTCTGTGACTCTGTTACTCCAAGATGCTACTCTTTTCTGTAAATCTCCAACAGTGATCCTCAAAGATATTTTGCCCTTCTTATCAGTCCAACAGGGTAACTTAAACATGGGTCCTCATTAAGGCAAATTTGTCACAGTTCCAGTCGACTGGAACTTTTTTAATTATTACTATAGATATGGGCATTTTCAGGTGAATAGCCATTCCCTGAATGCTGAAGGTAACAAACTTTTCTCCTATTTGAACTGTGTGCTCTCTTGACTTGCCATACTGAATAATGACTAAGAGAATTTGAGTGTGAGAGAGTGTGATGATCATAAAGCTACCCTAGTAGTCATAAATAGCCGATGACGCATTTCTGGGTAACACAGAGATGAGGAATACTGATGGGTCTGAGCACAATCCCCGTTACCTCTGTATGATGGTCCATCCCAGATGCCTCCAAGCCCAGAGAAGTTGATGCCACTTCTGGACATGGTTATAACATAAGGCTTGTTTTTTAGCACAGTAACGTTTTAAGTGGTATGTGTGAATGTAACTCTGTACTGTAGAGCTTGATAAAGGTTTGATAAAGTAATGCCTTGCCCATGTGGTTCTATCAGCTATTGATGAATGACGGTTCTTGATGCAGTGCTGTCTGAGGGAGCGGAGTTACAGTCTTCTTATACACAAAGATAAAATCGTCACAAGATTTAAATGTTTGATATAAAACTCCAAAATATCTTCTCTTTTTTAAAGGATTAATCTTTAGTTGTTAATCTGCTACAGTCCACCAGACTCATGTTTTGGACAGAGTTCAGGTTTGAACCCTATAGAGAATATTTGGTCTCACATTAAACACAAACTAACTTGGAAATATTTTAACCACGTTAAAATAAAACAACTGCTTGAACCTGTTACCACTGAGTGGAACAACACTGTGATTTTACAATTTTGGGTTCGTGCACAGTGATGCAGTAGCAGTAAGGCTGGAGAGCATTAAGCAGGTTAAGAAATAAACCTGACATAAAGGCGTGGTTATAACCTTAGACATGGCATTAAATCAGAACACAAAATAAAAACCTGGATAAAAATATATTCATGGCTCTAACAGAAAATTATGATTTTTAAAAATTGATTCAAACTGGTAACAAATGAATTTAATTCATTTTAGTTTTTTAAATATGACATGTCAGTACATACAAGCAAACACTGCTGGATTGCCATAAGGGCCAAAGATTTTCCACCTGCTCCAGATCCCCATAATACAAATATCACTCGGTCCGTCAGCAGGGGGCGCCAGGTCTTCCACCAAATACACTCTGACATGCATTAAGAAATGTGACTGTAACACAACTGTAGTGTTGTAATGTTCGTGTAAGTTTCCTATTCCAGAAGCAGAGACAAAGTTGAATCTTGATGAGGAACTGAGAGAATTTTAAGTCCTCAATTCATCCCCTGACTTTGTAACAGCGACGTCTGTGATAAGTAAAGAACTCCTGTCACCCTGATCAGGGAAAGCGAAGTTAAAACATGCAGATATATACATTGATTTAGATTCATAGCGCTGCTTTTCCTGGTCATGGTCACGGTGATGGTCGTGCTGAAAATACTCATGAAAAATAAAACAAAGAATGAAGAGACATACTCTGTGATTTATTGTACTAATTACTAAATTCCAGACTTGTACATGTGACAGTGTATTGTAGAATGTAAGACTAAATACATTCTCTGTATATGTCTAGAGCTTATTTTATTTTGTGTGGGTTTTTTGTTTGCTTGTTTTTTTTTCAGGCAAAATATGACTACATATCATTTGGTATTCACTAATACTGATTCTGAAATGAGTAACATATATAGCATTTGTAAAGTCCTGACTTTAATCCAACATAAATGTTGTAGAACGATCTGAAGTGAGCCGTTCATTCAGAGGAAACATCCAACATCCCAGAGCTGAATGGACTGCTGCACAAGGGGACGCACCAGATACTGAAAGCAACAAGTCAAATACTTTTTGGCACTCACAAATGTATAATTGTTATAAAGCATGCCAGGTGTAGTTGAGAGAGATTAAAAATAAACCAGCACTTAATAGCAATTATGTAACTAATTACATAATTACAGTTTTTTGGCCGTATGTCACACAATTTGAAATAGAGATGATGAAAAGCACACCCATGTATGTTTAGCCATTTAAGTGTTTGTCTGTAAATACTCTTTATGTTCAGGTAAGGGTGTAAAGAAACCAACTTTGGATTAAGTGAGTATGAAAATGAATGATTGAATGAATGAATGATGTTAAACTGGCTTAATTTTGTAGTACAGATACTAAGTATGAAATAAATATCAGTTTAGTGTAGACGTAATACAGGTCATTTAAAGCTTCACAGATGGTATTCAATTTTCAGATCTGACCAAAAATCCTTATTTAAGTCGAATTTTAGTTATTAAAGCCTTCTCAGGATCTCATTAGCCTTCGTGCTGATTAGCTTCTGTATGGTACCACAATGTGTAGAATAGATGCGCCCTCACATTTCACCACAACAAACACAATGAAACCGAAAGTAAGTTTCTCAAGAACTGTAAATGCTGCGGAAGGAGTAGGGTTACTAAGGACATGTAGCTTAAACAAGATGTTATGGTGAGTCAACGTGTTTGCAGTGCTTTTTTGTGTATGTATTGTGTTAGAATTCTATTAACACGTTTAGCTTAGGTCGGTTAGGCTATACTCAGTCAGTAAAACATGACGAATGCTTGTTTCTGCAATCTTCTTATCTGCAATAGCCGATCGAGTGTAACATTACTTTGAATACCTAATTTTCTATTACAAAGCGTATTTTAAGTCTGCATAAGGCATCGCTGCTTCAAACATCTGATCTCACACATCTCGTTGTGTAATTCTTTATTAACGTGGAAGGGATTTGCCTGATTTTTGGGGCGTGTTTACTTTAGTGCATCGCGTGAGAACACCAAATGGCAGGACGAATAACAGATAAAACCAAATGGCTATGATAATAACATCCAAAAAATAACATCCACAGCAGCTTTTTAGCTTATCCGGTGTTTTTTAAAAGCATTTCAGAACGCACTAATAGAAGCTCACACGCTTTATGTTGCATTGTCAGATGCTGCTCCGGCCCACTGACCTTCAAATGGTCCTCCTAACACACAGGTAGGAACCATGCTAAAGGTTTTTTTGTGATCAGATGTTTTATGGTGGACAATTAAAATGTCTTAAAACGTAAATGGGAAACTGGCGCGGTTCGCATTATTAATTATATCTGGAAGAATAAGGGGGTGCTGTTGCAAATATTTAATAACAAGAGTTGCATCAGCCTTTCCTGTCCACATTAGTCATCGGTCATTCGGAAAAACCACCAACGTTTGTGAGATCAGTGTCAAAGTTATCAGTGAAATGTATGTGATGTTTTAATAATAACAACAAATAATCCACCAACTTAATCTTAACACAAGTAAAACACATAAACAAAACAAAAAAAACGTTGGACTGGCTAGCTAAATGTAAAAGGCTTTGGATACTTAAAGACAGGTTCTAGATGAATCAGGTTGGTTCTAGCTAGCTATGCTCAGAGTAATTTTGCAAACTTACAGGGTGGCACCCCTGGTCTGTTGCCACTACTATAGACCAAGCACCCCTAAACCAGTGTTGCCAGATCTCGCGAGAGAAATAAGCCCAAAAGGAGTGACTTGGCTCTAAAAACAAAAACCCAAAACAAGCAGCTTATCACAACATGAGAAAGATAAATATTAATAAATGTATGAATTTATATTGCATTTCATAAGAAGCTATTTTAAAAAGACTGTAACTTGTAATTTTACAGTTTTCCTTATAACTTTAAAGATGTTTAACAATACAGACTAGTCGACAAAAAATTAGGATTGAATAAATTAATAATAAAAAAAAAGATAGTTAAGACGTTGTATATAATGAACTGGCCATGTAATTCTGCACTTAATAATTTGATCGTAGTCGGATTTCTGGGGTTACTGGCGATGTAAACAGTATACTCCAATGTAGAAATCAAATTAAGAAATCCGATAAAGAGAGCTGGATTTTACTCCAGGAATCGGATTACTCATAGCATATGCACCACTTATCAGATTTCGATCAGTTTTCTTAGTTTGTGCATGTGCGCGATCCTAACCCGACACGGTTGCCAAGTAGGCCTATTTTAAAGCCTTAGCTTTATTTGGCCTCTTTTTCCATCGACGGTGAGCGGTTTTGTTTTGTGAATTAAATGCACCACGGAATTAAAGGCAGCGAAACAGCTATCGAACACTTTGTGGGGATTCTGAAACGCAATATATAGGGGAGAAATGAATAGTTTGATTATTTAATATTAAACTTTGAAGTTTATGGCACATACAGTATTTCTTGTCATATTTGTAACATACAGCATATCTTTTTATATAGTCATTTTATTAGATTTTATTTCTATGTTTAGATCAAGTGCATGTAAACTCAGTAAGCTTACAGACAAAATCTGATTTTCTTAATTAATGTATGGAAAAAAACTTATGTCTTGTCCCTCTTGTCTGGTTCTGGTGGGTTTATGGGAGCGAATCTGGAGACCCAGTAGTAGACTCATAGAGTTGCCTTTTTGTGAAAATAAAATGACAGAGTGTGCAGGGAAAGTTAAAAAGAGCTCGGATATGGCTTGTACAAAGTACTTTCCCTCAAAGAAAATAAATATACATTTAATTAAATAAAAAACAAACAGACAAAAACACCTTCTCATGATGATCATCTCTGTGCTTATAAGTGTGCTTGGTGCTATTATTGCTTGGCTCGTGCTGAAATAATGATGCCAGGTACTTGAAGGGTAACATTTTTACAGGCTGTAAGATACGTAGATAGGATAAGATTCCTTTAGTGCCATTGTAGACGCAACGGTATGTGTAGCAGCAATCGAGCCGACACACCCCTCCAAAATACAATCACAAATCAAATAATTACTGTAAAAAGACAAGAAATTATTGATTGTAGATCTTTTAACTTTTTAACCAAGCTATTCTTGGGGTCTGGAGGGTTTCGACATTTATCCCAAGTGAACACAGGATGTAGGTGTAAGCGTGCCATGGACAGGCCTGTGGGGGTCGCTGTTGCAGCACTGGGAGGGTACCCAAACCGTTCTCCCCTCCCTCAGACACAGCCAATCGCACCAAAATTAAAAGCCTACACCAGTGACCATAGAGGCAGCAGATCTCTGAGCTTTAAGAAAGACTGACATTTATTTCAGTACGGTCGATCATTCCAAAGTAAAACATGATAAAAATATACAAATAGTTTCTTTTACTGTATCTGCAAAGTGCATGACTTGTGCATTTTTAAAGGCTAATGTGTTGTTAAAGACCAGTGTATTATCTGCACTTTATTAAGGTGTGTATTGACAGAATAAGGAATGAGGCCTCAAACAAAAAGTCTTACCCCAGTATAACAGGTGTACCGTTGTGTCAGAATGCCTCGTGGGGGCACCCATGGTCCGTATCCTGTCCAGAGTTATTACAGAAATCAAAACGTTTTTAATGTATATGATTTAAACATCACTTTTGCTTTCTCACTCTGAATTGTAACGCAGTAGGATTCATCGCTGAATTCGAATCAGTTGTTGTGAAATCTTGGAGTGCTTTCTTTAGACACTCTGCAGACGTAACCACACAGTAAAGGCTATTAAAAGTTAACCACAGGTTCCTGTGGGCGGGTGAGCGAGCCCCTGCATCACTCCTCTCATCCTAAACACGATAAAAATCGAAAGTCACTGCTGCGAGAGCACAGAAACACGTTTGAGGATTTACCACTGCATAGCTGTGGTGAGTCTGTGCTATTTCAAGGGGAATCTAAACCAGTTATGGGAAACTGTGGTTTTGTGGATTTGTGTGTTCTGTGTGGACCTGTGCTCACGGCAGGTGTTAGGTTTACTAGCTAGACTTTTTAGTAATTTACGGTAGGAACCTGTATTAACCTTTATTAGCCTTATTTAACATTGTTTGAGGTGGAAAATAAGGCAAATGAAACACTCAGTAAGTCAGAATAAGGAAATTGTAACTTAATAATATAGAGATTATACTTTAAAGTGTTTTAACGCTATAAATAAACGGAAAGGTTCAACTTAAAAAAGTCTTTATTTACTCTGTTTTGTTAAATGTAGGGGATTCTGGTTGGTGGATTATATTTAATAATCTTAATCTTAATAATAAAAGTTTATGTGTTATGTAATCAATCTGTGATTGAGAGTGAGAGAGATTAAACATCCGCCAATGGCACTTCAGATTTACGCAAAGGTTTATCTTTGATAGATTCTTTAAATACTGAAACTGTTAAGTAATATTACAAAGTTAAATGTTAAAAAGCAATGGGAAGTTTCACTGTGTTTTTTATATTAGTATTAATGTAACTGGAACTGAAAAAAATTTATGTTAGTAATAAAAACAAGTTACTTATGTTCTACTTTTTAGAGAACTTGCTTTATACATTAAAAATAAAATTTTTCTTAAGATGTTTTCATTTGAAGTGATATATATACTATGATTTCCATTGGTCAATATATTCAATATATAACCATAAATAGTTCATTGGTGTGTGTTTGCTTGTCCTGTGATTTTAAAATCATAACAATACGCACTCTTTTTTAATAGTTGAACATATCTGCAGTAGGAACCTTTTCAGTGAACTCTGAGGGCAAAAAACCCCAAAACAAAATAATGGTTCATTAATCATAATTGAGGTAAAATGTTCAGTGAATCGTGATACTGATTTGAGGTCATATCACCCAGCACTACTTTTACCTCATCATCCTAGTCAAAACAAAGGCATGTCTGTAATACTTTGAATTATTTAACAAACAACACAACACACACACAGCAGGAGGAACAGGTATAACAGGTGAATGTTGTCAGATCAGGAGTGAGGGCACAGGGGCGACACCAGCAGCGACGTCACAAAGAAAGATTTTTGAAAGATCACAGCGGCTTCTAAAGTACATCTGGTGGTGCTTCGAACATGCAGTAAGAGTGCATGCAGACCCACAAGTATCAGAGTTATCATCCATTCAAATCTCGGAAACATGGCACGGTCATATCTGCAAGGGAGGTAAGGGACCGTCAACAAAGTGCTTGGCTTTCAAAACATATTTAGTAAGAAACAGCTTTACTTAACAACGTAGGTGTATGATATTGAATATATCTCAAATAAATAATATGATATGTAATATATTAGATGTGTGAAAGACAGATTCATTTCCTATTCTTACTATAAGACCTCGGATGTTAAAGCGAATGCACGTTGATCGGATGGAAGTTAAACGCCGCATATATGAAATTAATTAATTGAAATGTTTACAGAATATATAAGGAACAGCCACAGACAAAACACTATTTCATAATTCTACAGCCTACAGAACTGGTCCTAAAGTACTAAACACTGTTTTATTTACACCTCCATATTAGTTTTGCGCGATATACCGATACTAGAAAAGTATCGCAATACCTTGCCATTAAAAATGGTAGGATACATCATTTTGTTAGTACCGGCACTTTAAGAATTCCATGACTTTTAGGTTTGTTAGATTTTTGACATTGTTTCAGTATCGGTATCGAGATGCTTTAGGCAGGTATCATATCGACGTCATGATTTTGGTATCGTAACAACACTAATATAACTCCACATACTAAGGTAAGCAAATAAAATGGTTCTAAAATACAAAATGAATATTTTGTGAATACGTTTTTATAATGAGAATGAAGATGTTAGCACGTAGTAGTTTCGATCCTTTGCACATAGTGTTTTATTTTAAACAATAATATTAATTAAAACACAAATTGAAACATTTAGTACAGTTCTGTACTGTACAATACGTCATTCTTATCTTCGTGTCTTTTATAAAACGTAAAACTCTTTGTGAAAGAGTCAAATTTGAAACACTTACCGAAAACAAAAGAAATGTTACCATGTTGTTTTCTGCCTTCAAGGCTGTGATTCTCTTTCCTGTCAGTAGGTGTCGCCAGGCTTCGTTCATACTTGTCTTTAATTCAGACGTGAATCAGATATACGAGACTTATTTTTATTCCTGTTATAATTCTGAAAATATCAGACGTTAAAGCGAACGGACGTTGATCGTATTAACTTTAAACGACCCGTACTCTTAAATATGAAAACCAGAGACAGGCGTTTGTTGAATGTTATCATGCGATTTGTCCTGAACGTTAAATATTTCTTTAAGTGTAGGAACTGGCAGCTTGAAGCCTTTGTTTGCTGTTTGGTTGCCATGGTGCCTTGTTCTGATTTCCTCACCTGGAGATGAGGTCTGAATCCTGAATTGTTTGCACTCGTCTTCATGACGTCTTCATTACTAAGCGAGCCCACATGACATCTTGAATGTACAGCCACAGTCTCGATCACAGGACTGTAGGGAGCCCCCCCACACCCCACATACCCTCTCACACACACACACACACACGTAAATGATGTAATAATCTATAAACTGTAGTGATGAGCTCATTTTGACAGTATTAAAGTGGTCGTGTTTAGAGGACAAAGCAAAGAGCACAGTTTCGAAAAGACTTAGTAACAACACATCATGGCCTTAAACAACTCATGGAGCAAAGATACTAAATGGAAAAAAATTGCCCCCCAACCAACACATACACACACACACACACCAGCGTTATGATGGTGCTAAATTCAGACGAATATCACGAGTTCTGCTGTCATATTCATACCATTTCCTCCACATTATCCAAAAATGGAAGTGAATCTAATTGAAGATTCTGAGCCATGGTGACTACCAGCTTCTGCAAACTATGATCCTTGGACATAAGTTCTCCTGAAGTGCCATTCACGTGAACGGAAAAGTGCTTTTTTTCTTACTTTAATTCACAGTTCAGTTCATGTTCTTTCGTGTTTTGAGTGCTACTTAGTCAACTAAATAGTCTCTCTTGCTATAAAGTGCATTACTAATGAGGGAATAGGGATCTGTTTTGGACACAGCCATGTTTCAGAGCGTGCTGTTTGAAACACATACAGGGCGAAAATAAGTCCGGAGCAACGAATTTAATAAGCCGTCAAACAGCATCACCCTGCTGAATATGTGGGATTTGGAAAAGAGTTTCAAACTAAAGCTAGCAAGAGCCAGAGCCAGAGCCTCTTTCTTCAGCAGTGAGGAAGTTTCCATTAAAATAAAAGTTGAACAGAAATGTTTCTGTATGCTTTCATTTAAAATACTTAGATAGAAAGAAAATCGGAATCGATCATATGCTTAAAAAAATGAAATTGGTGCAAGCCTTTTGAAAACCTCTACAGCACCGGTCGTGTTCACTACAGATTCCCATTCTTTTAAAGAATTTGCCAAAGGGTACGTACAGTTGGTTTTAAAGTAAACAACATAATTACACAACATAAAGCACGTCTCACTGATCAAACCGGATTGTGTTGCTTCGTCTGTGTTCCGATAAGGTTCCGATATTCTCCTTATTATTAGCTCTGGCTTGTGCGGAAAGAGGTTTGTCGTGTCGCAGAATGACACGATTTATTTCTGACCTTGTTTGGAAAATGACACAGCTTAACCAGGTACGAATTCCTTACAGCGTAAGACGAACCGCCTGTGTTTGTTGATGAAGTGGTCCATAGTGACGCCTCCGTACCTTGGTTACTGAAAGAGCAGAATCTCCCGGACCGAGCTGTGCAGCTATGACGGGAGAAAGATCAGTGGAGACGCCTGGGGACCTGGCCATGGAAGCTGGAAACGCCGGGAGAAAGTGAGTACGAACTCAGGAGATGTCTGTGCAAAGGTCAGTTAATCTGGGAGTTTATCCTCCCCGCCTCTGGCTGCTGGTGTCGGGTCTGGGCTTGAGTTTCGTGAGGAAGCTTTGTGACGATGGCATTTTTGAAAGTGCTTTTGAAACATTTTAACCTGACATTTCAAGTAACCTGAAATTGTAGACTCTTTGGCCTCAATTTCTTGGACTGTACTTTGTAGAGATTGTCTCGACACAGAGTGCCTAACTGCAGCCAGCTCTGAGACAGACAGGCTATGCAGGATGATGTGGGCCAAAAGCAGCTGTCATTGTAGCACCTTATGAGATAGAAACCGACCCCAAATAAGCAGCCAGAGGAGAAAGTAGCATAGAAAGCACCTTCAGAAATTTGAGCTCACCCTTCTTTATCCAGACAACTTTCTCAAGCCTCCTTTCTTGCTGAATGTAAAGGAACCGAGCAGTTATTGTGTAGACACCAAGTGTTCAGTGTGCCGTGCTGTGATTAAAAGTTTTGAGAGAATAAAATGTTTAGAGTCCATTTGGTTTCAGACTTTTAAACAGCTGATATGAGCATTTCCTCTGATAAAGACCTTTGTTGATACGTTTCCATGATGTTTTCAGATGTTTACAGAATAGCTGGTCCAAGGGTGTTTCTCCAAACCTGTTCGGTGATGACCACTCAGAGGGAGGGTGAGTTCAAACCTGTGTCTGGTGTAAAAACACACAGTAATTTAATTCAAACTTGTGTGTAATGATTTTTGAGAACTGTAGTCATGCAGTTTGGCATCATCAGGCATGTGAGATGACGGCTCACACATGCTATTTTTAATAAAAGTATCTAACGTTTATTTATTTATTTAACGTCCACATCGGCATCGATGGTTATTTGATGGCTGTTTGTGCAGGAGCGAGGTCACGGCGATATTAAAAGTACTTAATGAAAGGAAGAGCCTACTCTGTGTTACAGATGTGTCGTTCTGGTAATCGCTGTTGTGATTCTTTTTGTGTCTCTTCATTCTAGTACTTAAAATTAATAAATGCATTCTGTTGGAAGTTTATACCGACCGACTGCGTAGTGTCACATATGAGCAAGAATAATGAGACAAATGCAGTGAAATATCTGAATCATCTGACAGCGCTGGGTGACCAGAGCACAATTTGAACCAGTCGACCAAATTCCCCCAAGAAATCACGTTGCCTTTGGTGTGTAACATCCTTAAAGACATTTAGCTGTGAGAAAAATGACGTTTCACTGTATTGTTTCCAGATTATTAGCAGAAAGACCAGCATCTCCGGTTCCAAGCGTCACGTCTATGAAGGACGATGCTTCCATAACCGTTCCTATATTCTTCAGACGTGAAGATGCTCGCCCAGAGGCAGGGTGAGTTCCCTGTTGTTATCAGTTGCTTGTTGTGCATAAACGACACAGCCCACTGGGCATGAGAAAGCGGGAGAGGATTTGTCTCTATGGCACATTAAAGAACAGAAGACAGGGATAAAGAAAGTGAGACCGGAGAACAAAAGAAAGGATCTGTGCCTGCAGAATGGAAGTCTTTGTTTTAAAAAAATCAGACGAAGACTAAATGGCTATTGCAAATTTGCCGAGCCACTGTCGGTAACTCCAGCGTCGTTACCTCAGCAGAAAATGTGTGTCGTTGGATTTAATGGCGTCCCAGTAGCAATGGTGAAACAGTGAAGCCAAAGGCTCAGACATCGCTTGAATTTTGTGAGGAGAAGTAAACCATACTGTAATCAAAGCCACAATTATGTGCGTGATCAAAATAATTCTACATATTAAATATTCTATGTACTCTTGACGGAAGAATAAGCTACAGACCTTTCTAAAACCTAGTCATGCCGATTAGAACAACATAATCACGCAGCTGTGATTTCAGACCTTTAAGGGTTGATGTTGATATCTGTGATGTTTCCAAAGAGGAAGGCCAGCATCTCCGGTTCCCAGCGCCGTCTCTCTGAGCAGTAACTGGTCCAAAGACGTTCCTATATTCTTCAGAGCTGATGCTGCTGGCTCTGAAGGGAGGTGAGATCAAACCCGGCATTATTATACGAGTTATCTTTGGTACAAATGGGCTGCTGAACGGTCTCTCCGTCGGGTTGCCAGGTTCCGGACCGAACGAGGAGCATCTCCGGTTCCCAGCTGCATTTCAATGAGGAGCGACTCGTCCAAGAACGTTCCTCTACACTTCAGCGCCGAACGTCTTGACCCCGAGGGAAGGTGAGTACAAACCATGCTCTGTTCACCTGTTTCATGTTGGGAGAAAGAGAAGGTTTCGGGAAGTTTTAATGGTTCAGAGCTCAAATAGTAACTCTAAAGAGTTACGCCCAATTAAAACGCTTATTATCTGAAATCTGTTTTATGGGTCAAATCTGCACCTCCAAGGACACGGGTGGCACAGATAGGATGCACCTCTGCCTACGTCCAGTGAGTGCCAGGGTAGTCTCCAGAACCCCTGGCATGAAACAGAGGGTGTGAAATGTGCAGTTCTTGAGATGAAGATTTTTTCATCCTAGAAGTATAAAAAGAAGAAAATTAAGATAATTAAATGAGTGTGTAATTCACATAATATTAACATTGCAACGCCCTCAAACCCTGCGAACTTCTCAGCAGAAACACTGGAAAGAATTTAGAAGACGTATTTTTAGTATTTTAGTTTAACTGTAGGACAGGTTTCCCATTTAAGCCTTTTGCCTTTAAGCCACATTTGTAGTCTAGACTAGTTTTTTGAGATGTCTGTACTTAAAAGTGCCGTGTCAATAATAGTTAACGTTAGTTTTTACGTTACTGTGTTCATCAGACAGACATCCTCTTCCTCCGCCTTAATGAACGGGACTGTAACCTCTCAGCTTGATTCTTTCTCGCCGGAGACTGAAGCTCTGAGCCGGGTCTTAGATGAACACAAATCCAGCATGAAGGAGAAATTCCAGGGCGTGACCGAGGGAGTGGGGGCACACGGCTCCAAAACAGACCTGAACAGCATTTTCACTCAGCTCTACATCATCGAGGGAGAGAGCGACGGAGTGAACAGGGAGCACGAGGTCTTAGAGATGGAGAGCAGACCGAGTACGAAGCATTTCCAAGAGGCGCCGATAAACTGCTTGGACATCTTCAAACCCCGAGAAGGCACGGAAGAGCAAACGCTCAGAACGGTGCTGACCAAAGGGATCGCCGGAATTGGGAAAACCGTGTCGGTGCAGAAGTTCATCCTGGACTGGGCAGAGAGAAACGCCAATCAGGATATCGATTTCATGTTTGTGCTCCCTTTCCGCGAGCTTAACTTGATAAGAAACGCCCGTTGCAGTCTTCACCAGCTCATCTGCGCCTTCCATCCTAAACTGACCGACCTGCAGCCGGAGACGTACAGCATGGGGAGCGTCGTGTTCGTGTTCGACGGCCTGGATGAAAGCAGGCTCGGCCTGGATTTTTCAGGCGCTGAGAAAGTGTCTGCCCTGACGTCTGCGTCGCCTGTCGGTGTCCTGGTGTCAAACTTGATTAAGGGAGACCTGCTTCCGTCCGCTCGTATCTGGATCACGTCCAGGCCGGCCGCGGCCGCTCAGATCCCGCGCCGGCACGTCCAGCGCGTGACCGAGATCCAGGGATTTAGCGACCCCCAGAAGGACGAGTACTTCAGGAAGAAAATCAGCGACCCAGACCGAGCGAGGAAGGTCATCTCGCACGTCAAATCCACCAGGAGCCTCCACATTATGTGCCACATCCCCGTGTTCTGCTTGATCTCAGCCACCGTGCTTCAGGAACTCGTGAGCGGAAACGATCACGCCGAAGCCCCTCGGACCTTGGTCGAGATCTACGCGTACTTCCTGCTCATCCAGGCCAAGACGAAGAATCATAAATACGAGCAGACGGATGTGAGAGACACCCAGAAGCTCCTGGAAGCCTGCAGAGCAAAGATGCTGAAACTGGCCGAGCTGGCGTTCAGACAGCTCATGAAGGGCAACGTGATGTTCTATGAAGACGACCTGAACGAGTGCGGCATCGACGCGGCCGAGGCATCCGTGTACTCCGGGGTTTGCACCGAGATCTTCAAGGAGGAGCGCATGCTGTACCCAGGGAAGGTCTACTCCTTTGTGCATCTGAGCTTTCAGGAGTTCTTCGCCGCTTTCTACACGTTCCACTGCTACCTGACCAAAAACATGGAGGTCCTGCGGCACTTCACACCTGAATATCACGAGTGGACCGAGGATCTCCAGCTGGACGA
Organism: Ancistrus triradiatus; assembly: GCA_025084515.1. Lineage (NCBI taxonomy): Eukaryota > Metazoa > Chordata > Actinopteri > Siluriformes > Loricariidae > Ancistrus > Ancistrus triradiatus. Next base: position 17,839 of record JAJAGP010004804.1, on the reverse strand, counting down.
GTTCCTCATAGCAGCGGTCGATAAAGCTCTGCAGTCGGACAACGGACAGTTGGACCTTTTCCTCCGCTTTCTCCTCGGGATCTCCCTGGAGTCCAACCAGTCTCTCCTTCACGGCCTACTGAGTCACACACAGAGCAGCTCGGACAGCATCAGGCGCGCGGTCCAGTACATCAAGTGGAAAATCCAAAACGAGGACCTCCTCGGTGACCGGTCCGTCAACCTGTTCCTCTGCCTGACTGAAATGAAGGACCAGTCTCTGTCTGGAGAGATTCGGGACTACCTGAGGTCGGAGAAGAGATCGGAGAAGAAGCTGTCTGCATCGCACTGCACGGCCATTGCCTACATGCTGCAGATTTCCGACCAGGTCCTGGATGAGCTGGACCTGAAGAGCTATAACACATCGCAGGACGGATGTTACAGGCTGATCCCAGCCGTCAGCAAGTGCACGAAGGCTCTGTAAGTGCTTAATACAACCAGCCTCCAATGACCTGTAGCTAGAACATTAGTTCAGACTAAAGGCCTTTTCACATCGAGTCCGATTTTTACTGACGGAAAAAACGCAAGTCGAGATTTGAAAAAGAACACACGTATATTAATGAGTCCGAAACCGACCATCTGAGACGCTGCGTAAAAATTTTAATCGTTCTAATTTCCGAGTTAAAATCAGGCTGACCAATCAGAGCTCGGTCGCCGGGCAGAACAGCTCATCCAGAGCTTATAGGACGAGCAACAGGCTGCCTCTAAAAACATGGATATGAAAGCTCTGGTGGAATAGAACTGAAAGGCTGGAGAATGATGGTGATAAAGCTCACAGGGACTGTAAGGAACCGTCTGATTGTTTATCTAGTGACTGTTCATGATCACAAACAAACAAACTCGAGCTTCCTGCACTCATCTTCACTCGTGTTTTTGTTTTGTAAGTTGGCAATCTGAAAAAGACACGGCGAAATCTCCGACACATTAAGGGGAATTAAGGAAAGAAACAGACGGGGAGTTTCAGAGAGTTTAGACAGAAAAACGTAGCGCTCTTGCTGGGAAGGTCCCCTGAAGTTGAACATGTCATCCGTTCGTTCTTTGGTGCGAAAAGGCCTCATTTCAGTCGCAGTAACAGTACAAGCACTTTTTTCCCAGCATAAAGGCCGTTCTAAACAAGATCTAGGCCTGGTTCTAAACTACAAACTAAGGGTAGTGTAGTGTGGATGTGGACGATTCTGAAGTGTAATGTGGACGAATGAATGCAAAAAGGCTCAGACAGTCTGTGAGACTCATCAGAGATGAACAAGCAATATAAAGTTTCCAACCAACTCAGAAAGAGCAAAACAATAAAAGAACAAAACTTTTATTACCATTATTTTGCGTCTGTATTCAGTCGATAAGACCAAGGGCTTTGGAGCTGAGATAGTGTCGAAAATATTTCATTAAAAAAAGACTGAAAAGTTTGATAGACTAAAGTCTGACATCATCTCACATCTAAAGCCGAGTCCCAGAGCTTTAGTTCCAGACCCTGATTGTATGGCTGGAGATCTTACATGGTCACTACTTACAAAACTGAAACTCCATTCCTTTAGAGATTATTATTATCAAATCTTTAGGAAACACCAAAAAATCAGTAAATAAAAAACAGCATCGCCGAGGTTCTTAAGCACTGTAATGGGATATTAAGATCAAATGGAAACACATTTCACATTACATTTCTATGTTAAGATAAGACTCTATGTATCTCCTCGGGGAAATGTAACGTGTTACAGCTAACAGGAAATTATAGTTACTCGCAATTATATTAAAGTAACATTATAATAACATGCACAGTGTGTAGCAGTTAAGCTAAAGGTGTTTGCACTTTTTAAGGAAAAAAGAGGGAATCACGTTCTCATTAGTGTAATACATAAATACATGACTGAGTGATTAAAGAGGGTAAATTAAAAAACTAAAAAAAGACGAGAACATTCCTGTAATATGAACAAAGGTAAGACGGTGCTATTTTTTAGCTGTTATGTAATTCCAGTGCTTGAGTTTTATATTGTTGATTCTTTCCCTTACACTTTGGTGTGCAGGAAACTCTGATAAATCTATAAAACAGTAAATTTAGAGATAAATGTTAGATAGTAAAATGAAATGTTTCCATGATTTGCTCAGATCCTGCAGATCTACAACCTACAGACCTTAAAAATCAACTTTACCTCTAGCATCCACATCCACATGGAACAGAGAGAGAGAGAGAGAGAGAGAGAGAGAGAGAGAGAGATCACATCTCCGCCCTCTGAATCATAATCGAACTGAACTGTGAGGTTTCCCACCCCTACTAGAATCATCTTTCCTCTTTCCTTTCAGATTTGCTGGTTGTAATCTCACCAGGAACTCTTATGAAACAATCACGTCAGCTCTAGAGTTGGAGAGCTGCCCCCTGAGGGAGCTGGACCTCAGTAATAATGACCTGCAGGATTCGGGAGTGAAGCTGCTCGCTGACGGACTCAGGAGTGCCCACTGCAGGCTGGAGACGCTCAGGTCAGCTTCGTTACTTAGACATGAATCACAGACGTTAACCCCAGCTTCCTTTAGTGACAGTGCCTGGTGTGAGTATTCAGCCCCCTGAACTTGTACGGGCGAGTCAATCCTGACCTCGGACTCTGTCTGTGTGGAGTTTGTATGTTCTCCCCATGTCCAGAGCCTGACTCTAGAGCTCCTTTGTTAAAGCCAGGGCGGCTGGTGGTTATTAAAACAGGAGAAACAATCATGTGTACATGTTATCCCTCCGGTGGAGTCTCAGTCTGCACATGCTCAAGCATGCCTAAATTGAGACCCAACACCCCTGGAGGCAGCTAGCAGAATCAAATAGGGTTGCCTGGTCCATTTATTCAAAGTGAATTTGGACTTATTTTTATAATGTTGCTTACAAATATTGATAGTTGCTGGATTTTGGGGATTGTTTCTAAAGTGTAGTTGCTTGTTTGGCTTTGCTCACTGATCCGGTCTCTCTCTCCAACACTCCTGCAAGCCAGTTTTGTTCAAGCGTTAAAGTTAAAAGGAATATATATTAACTGTCTGGGCTTGTTCCCATAGACCTGGTTGCTTATTTCGGTGGTTGTATCTGGCAACCTTGGGATTAAATACAGCAAACTCTTTTGGGGAGAATGAAATGCAGTATATGAAGTGAAGTGAATGGAGGAATTTAAATATTCTTCATCGTCTGGATGGTAGGAACCAGACATTTGTAAGAAGCTCTGTATTCGGCGGTAAAGTGGGTTCATGTTTACAAAACTGTTTACTTTCTGTGTAGTGTTAAAGTAATCACCTGTGGATAAATCCTATTTAACCCCATTTTCTCTATTTACAGATTAGCTTTTTGTAATCTTAAAGAAAGGGCATGTGAGGAACTGGGATCAGTTTTAGAAGAGCCGGGCTGTTCCCTGAGGGAGCTGGACCTCAGTAATAATGACCTGGAGGATTCAGGAGTGCAGCTGCTCGCTGACGGACTCAGGAGCGCCCACTGCAGGCTGGAGACGCTCAGGTCAGCTTCGTTACTTGCATCCTGATGTCAGTCTAAACTCTTTTAATCACATCAGTCACAAGATTGACCGTTGAGAAGAGGAATAATATGAAAAAATGCTTCAAAACTTTGAACTCAAAGTGTTTTTTATGCTCACTGTTGAGACTGATGGGATAAGTGGGTTATTAATGTTTATTTCTGTGGCACCATCAATGTTTAGAGACTTAACCTCAAGTCCTGGTACTGCCAAGCTGCCACTAAGCTTGGGCTTCTCCCTGTGGTTTGAATCCGACCTAATATTTTAGGTGATGTAAGTGAGGTAAAGCACTGAGCCAAACTCGGGGTTGAACAATAATGGGGAATATTACTCTCATAAAAAAGTTGACTCCAGAATACCGAACATGTTTCTCGCTGGTTTCCCTGTTTAATCAAGCGAGTGCAAACTTATTAACTTGTCTTTGATATATCAGCTATCAGCGCCTCCTGTTGATACTAAAATATTGACGTTGAAATATAGTGACGGACCTTCCTCGCTGTTTCTTTACCCGTGTTTATCTTTGCTCACTCTCTCTCCAGGCTGTCTGGCTGTGGAGTGACGGGTGAAGGATGTGCCGCTCTGGCTTCAGCTCTGATCTCAAACCCGTTCCACCTGAGAGAGCTGGATCTGAGCTACAACCACCCAGGAGAATCAGGACTCGGGCTGCTCTCTGAAAGACAAGAGGATCCAGAATGCAGCCTGGAGACTCTCAGGTATGGAGACGGATAAAGGAAAAAGGGACTCCATCTTTAGACCTGATTTGAATAACAGAAGCAGGAATGAATATTTTGGAACGAGTAAATAAATAACTGGGCGTGTCCTGAATGATGGACTGGCTCTTTGTTTGCACCCTGTGAATTCTGGATTAGCCTCCAGACCTCGCCACGGCCCCATTCTGGATGAAGCTATGATCCCAGAAAATAAATAAATAAATTGTATTAACATTTCATTGCCCTACGACGGACTGGCATCCCATTTAGGGCATGCATACATGACCCGTGACCCTGACTGGGAAAAGGCGGGGTTAAAACGTAACAGAAATGTAAATAATGCAGAATTCTGTTTGTAAACTTTTACCAATGTTTTAGTTTCTGTTCCACCATAAATGTGTTTTTTCTTTAGGACCGATCATGGGGGGAAGGAGAGGCTCAAACCAGGACTGAGAAAATGTAAGTGCACCCTGTTTTAGCGTAACGTTGGGTTGAGGGTTCAGATCCTGCAACCACCAGAAAAAAGTACAAAAAGTGTATCAACGTATTAGGAGTATACTAATGCTACTAAAAAGCGTACCATTTCAGTACTTCTTGGAAATAAATTGGCCCAGATGTTAGCTTATAAAAGTATACTAGGTGTGAGAGTGAACTTATAGGGACACTTTTAAGTATACCAACAGTAAACTACTAGTTTAATAGTTTATATTCTAGTTTTCTATGAATTAACTTAAAGCATACTTGTATACTTAAAGCATCATGTTTTATACTTTAAATATAATTTTAACTGTACTGAAGTGGAAACACTACCAGTGGACTACACACATAAAATAAATCACAACACACAGGATCTAGGATCAGGATTAAGAATCAAACTGTCCTAATTGAGTTAGGGGTGGGCAGTATGACGATATTTTATCGTATCGTGATACATTTTGTTATCATGATAGACGATATCGTCAGTGCTGAAAGTTTCCTTATAAAGAGTGTAATTAATCCTGTTTAATTGGATGAGGTGCAGCACATTTTGATTATAAATCACTTTACTGAGTGCAGGATAATATTTGAATAGTCGGTTTTAAGAATCTGATGCTACTGATGCATTTTGTAAGTTCATCAGTAAGCAGAATGTCCCATCGCTGTACATAATGCCGGTTTGTTTGTTTGTAATGTCCGTATCACTTGTGTTAGTGGTTGTTCAGATCCTATCTCATGTCCCGACAGACGCCCGCGAGCTCACGCTGGACCCAAACACGGCCCACACCCGCCTGTTTCTGTCCGAGGGGAACTGCAGGGTGACCCAGGTCAAAGACGAGCAGGGGTATCCCGATCATCCGGAGCGGTTCGAGCACTTTAATCAGGTGATGTGCAGAGAGCCTCTGAGCGGCCGGTGCTACTGGGAGGCCGAGTGGAGCGGCGGCGAGGCCGTCATAGCCATGTCTTATAGAGGGATTCCCAGGAAAGGGGGCAGGGGCAACTGTGTCTTCGGAGCCACTAAATGGTCCTGGAAGCTGGACTGCTCTAGTAACAGCTGCACGGCCTGGCACGACAAAAAGAGGACGGACGTACCCGCGCCGGCGTCCTGCTCCAACAGAGTCGGGGTGTATCTGGACTGTCGGGGCGGTACTCTGTCCTTCTACAGCGCCTCGCCTGAGACGCACACGCAGACGCACCTGCACACGTACCGAGCTGCCTTCACCGAGCCGCTGTACGCTGGGTTTTGGGTGGATATCGACTCCTCGGTGCGGCTCTGTCACATGGAGTAGGCTCATTTACCACGGATCGGGGTTATAGGTCGGTTACAACGTGCTGTGGTTGTGTTGTAAAACTATTTATTTTATTTATTTCGCTGTTCGTTGCCCTTATTCGTTTTCTCGATTTGACACGAATTCTGAAAAACCACTAAACAGTTACGTTCAGAGTCCGTGTCGGAAGTGTCCCCAAACTTTTGCACCAAATTGTTTTGTTTTTTCAGAAAAAAAAACGATCGTGTTTTCATCCTTCAACAGGCTGTGTAACTTCTTTTAATTTTAAAAACTGGCAAAAATCCACAGGCCGGCACTCGCCGAGCCTTCTGGAACACATTAATGACGAGAACCGAGGTATATATTGTGTTTTTCGGGTCACATTCCGGTGTGTAACGGCCTTTAGCCTGTCGCTGCGCAAACTGTGTGTCAGGCTTAAGGCACGTAGTCTTTTTTTGTGTATGGAAAAAAGACAGTACTTGGTGCTACTTTATCCTGACTTGCACTTGAGTCTTACAATGTTGTTCTGCAACAGTGAGTCATTTCAAATCAAACCAAGTTTGAGTTCGTAAAGGGCGTTAAAACTGACTGACCCAATGATCACGTGATCTTGCGTCTGAATTCTTGGACATGCCCAAAACCCAGTGCTTATGGACTGCAGTTGAGTCCTTCTGTAAATGAATAGTTAATGCTGGTGTGCACAGGCGTTTAATCTTATGAAGCGCCTCTGTAGGTGGTACATCTCAGGTACTCAGGTTTTACCCGCCAATGTTCTTGTGGAATATAAAATTCAGACGGGAATCGGTAACGGTCACGTGACGCGAGTCTAATAAGTGAGAAGCAGGAGGATCTGTTACATGAACTGTGTTCAACCATTTAAAGTTCCTCTAGTATAGTAGTGCAATATTATTTATTTCCATTTCCGCTCTAGATTTGTGTTGAAGGAATGTTTTCTTTTTTGACGAACCCTGAGTGTAAGACACGATTAAAACACTACAAATATATTAATGGAGCATTGCAAGATTCCCGTATCCAGAGCGACGTAGACCCAACATTTTTCATTGGCTTTTATTTCATGGCAGACAGTATGAACCCAAGATATTTCATTTGTTAATAAACATCCATTCCTGCATTTCAGACGTGCAACACACTTCGGATGGGGGCAAGTTAGGCCTAGTAATGAGGAAAATAAATAAATAATGAGGTGATTTCAAACAGGTGATTATAATCATGATTTGCAAAAGCAGTATCCACGGAAGGCTGAGTCTCTGAGGAGTAAAGATGACCAGAGGATCTCCAGTCTATCAGCAAATGTGTGAGAAAATGAAACGTTTGAAAACAGTGTTCCTCAAAGAAAGATTGGAATGGATTTATATATTTCTCCCTCTACAGTGCACAAAATGATTAAACGATTACTGAATCTGGAGGGATTGTAGCATAAAGGGTAAGGGCACAAGCCTAACTGAAGAGGGGTGATCTCTGCTCCCTCAGACGGCGCTGCATCAAGAACCCTCATTCACCGATAGCTGATAGAACCACATGGACAAGGGATTCCTTTATCAAGCTCTACAATACAGAGTTAGTATCTTCAGTATCTTTTCACAGTATCTTCAGGTGCATTCCTCGACTGCCAAAGGGATTTTATAGATCCCGTGATCGTATTCATTTAACGTTCACTTTATTGTGAGTGTATTAGTGTGGTGTGGTGCTGTGCTGTTCTCTCCGTTCACTTTTGACTCGTAGCATCCCAAGTAATAACAGTTTTTATAGTTTATCTTATTGAGTGAGTATTCTGTCTGTAATATCATTAGCTGTTACCTCCATGTAAACCGTGTCACATGGCATTTGAGTCCTTTGGGCTGCCATTGAGACGGGCTGAAATGTTTACGTTCTGTGTTACGTTATTAAAAGTCTCTTTTTAAAAAGGTGTACTCGTTCATTTCAGCTGCCACTAATCACTGAAAGTGAGACTCAAAGGATCATTCTCAGGTCTCATAACGTTAGTAAGGACGTCGGGTTAAACCGATTATTACTTCTGCAAGTTTTAACTTAATTTAAAGTGTGTCTCTAGTGTCTACTCTGAATTTAAGTCTGGTTTTAGACGTTTATCAGGCATGGTTCGTAACTGACAGAGCAGTTAAACTTCATAACCAATGCATATTACTTATTCATTGGTCCCAGTTCTTCAGTACATGTTCAGACTTACTAAAGCCGATCCCGCTACGGCAGGATAGGGATTTTTAGAGGGATTTTTGTGCTACCCCTCTAGGTGGCCATCTGCTGGACAAAAGATATCACAGCATTTTGTGTTCATGAAAAAACATAATTCATGAACCATTTTAGGAGAGAAAACAGTTTTATTCTCCGACTGCACACTTAAGAACTACGGAAACTGAAAGAGCAAAGACACGCCTGGCTGAAGAAACTAAATTACGCATTTCCCTTCTTAAGAACAAAATAAAACAAGCTGGGATTATTGTTTCTGATAGTCTAAATAAATAATGGACTTCTTTTTTGCATTTTCTTTCTTCTAAAATGTCCTTTCAGTAAGTGGAAAATGTGTCTTTATGAAGTTTATAAAGATTTCTTACTTTTTGCCAAGATTTAAAAATGTTATCACCTTTTTTGTATAAACTGTATACATTTGTATAAATTGTTCAACAGGACAATAATCTGTTTTACATTCTGTTAATTGATTACTTGATGATGAATTAATTCAGAATTTGAATGCAGCCTGAACACCAATTTAGAACATTTTTTTTTACAATGTAAAATGAAATTGTGGTTTCAACGTGCTTATTTTTGGTCATTTCTGTACAAAGTGTGTCTTCAACTCTTTCTGAATCCAGCTTTAATCCACCTCTCATGGTAGGATAAAAATTATCTCCTTATATGCTATTCAAGGTCTCCTAGATTTCTGCTTCAAGTTTTGAAAAACCCAGTTGAAGCATTTAATCCTGGATAAAGTTGCTTTTGGATTTTGATCTCCTACCATTGATATTTATCAGGCAGAAGTGAAAATCCCAAACCTGATCTTTGGCTGCTCTCCAAATCATAGGAAGGGTAAAAGGCGTACAAAGTGAACCTCGTCTTAGGGCTCGTCTTTTATCCAAATCACTCAATTAATACTAGAAATAAACGCACTTTTGAAATGCTACTCAAAGAGTGGGCACTGTCTGACGTCCCAACGTATCTATTTGTGTTTCTGCAGGTCCCTGATGGCTCATTTATCTAGGCTTGCACTTTTCAGATACTTTAGAACAAAAATCACTGGGTGATGTTTGGTTTCAGCACGTGATCATACAAACGGGTGTTAATTACATGGGATGAAACCTTTGAAACTTTCATAGAGCACGTAAAATAGTTTATTTATCATATATCATGATTAATATTAAATACTATCTTTCCTTGATATACAAGCACACACACTCACACATCTCATCATGTCTTATGTTTACACACAGTATCATACAACGCTCTAACACTAGCTGGGTGAACTGACTCATAAGTTTGTTCCCTGTATAACAAAGCGCGGTTTGATCAGGAGCCGCACAAACTCCAAACATTTTACAAAAGGAAATCGGGTTAAAAACACCATAAAAACACTGATGTCCTTCGTTAAAACAGGCAGTTCTGAAAGCTTTTAATCACGCGTTCACTCTGTAAATTCTCTCCTGATGATGCAAAGGCTGCAAATCAATTCAAAGCTGAGATAAAAGCCTCTGCAGGAAACAAACTGGATGTTTTTTTTGTGTGTGTTTCTTGTCCTCATATTGACTTCTCATTCTTAACCACATCTGAAAGAGGAAGTTCTTTCCCTTTTTAAAGCTTTAAAGTCAGTGATTTTCACTTTCAGGCTCTCAGGCTGCTGCTTAGACTAGATGGTGCTGTTGGGCGTAACGACGCCTGGTGACTGAAGGCAGACGTCTGTTACGCTAAGAACTGTCTGCACAAGGGTCTAAACGAGCCAGTTAAGGTCTGAGCTCTTCCAAAAACGCAGGAAAGGTTTCCAAATCTCCGTCCAATAGTCCATTACGTGAAATTCAGCAATTAAACAGAACTGGATGTCTCTCAAACCCAAACCGTTCTGTACGCAGCAAACAGTCCGTCATCTTACTGTAAGATTTCCTCAAACACCGGGAAATCCCATTGTGTGGTGAAATGTTTTAAAACATAACTTGACGTTAATGATGTGCTAAAATTTGCAGAATAATGAAAAAGAGGTTTGTTCCCTTCAGAGGTTCGGTGGCAGACTGGCACCGCGGGTCCGGTGAGGAACTCCGAGACTCAGAAACGTCCTGGCGAGGCGAAAATTAGGAAGAGACAAACGCAGACAGAATCTTTAACCCGGCAGCAAACTGACAAAACCACGGACTAAACTCACGAAAGCGTTCTTAAGACAAACACTAAGAAGTTCATGAGAATGTTCTTAAATGCAATTCTCCAAAAAAAACTTCTATCCTGAAGATTTCCGTATGTAGGCTACGCTGCTTTTCACAGCTTACAATGTATGGCACGAGCCACATTTTGAATTCATATTTACCGTTATGTCTGTTATATAGTTTAATCCGCTCCGAGGAAAAACATCAGACCAAGCGTCCAAACTATTTAGATAATTGTGGGGTAGTTTAAAAACTGTTTTAAAAAAAGGGAAAACTCTGATGCTTCCCATTTGGGCTGTTAGAGCCTAAGACTAATCATAAGGTTAAAAAACACTTAAGAACGTAACGTTTTCAAGAATACAACTTATTCTTAGAATTGTTCTTAAGAAAAGGGTTTTTAAAAAGATTATTCTTAAGAAGTTACTTAAAGTAGCAATTTTTCATAACTTTTTTTTTCTTAAGAATGAAGTTATGAAAAAACAAATTTAAGAAAATTTTCTTTTTTAAGACACTTTGGTGAATCCGGTTCCTGGATCTATAACGCAGACAAAACCGGAACCTTTAACTGATGGAACACAGACAGAACCAGAACCTTTGACCTAGAGGAACTCAGAACCAGAACCTTTAACCTGCTGAAACACAGACAGAACTGGAACCTTCAACCTGGAGGAACTCAGAACCGGAACCTTTAACCCGATGGAACATACAGTAGACAGAACTGAAACCTTCAATCTGGAGGAACTCAGAACTGGAACCTTTAACCCAGAGGAACACAGACAGAACTAGAACCTGTAACCCAGAGGAAGACAGACAGAACCGGAACCTTTAACCCAGAGAACAACAAACAGAACCGAAACCTTTAATGCAAAAGAACTCAGAATTGGAACCTTTAACCTGGAGGAACACAAACAGAAGCAGAACCTTTAACCCATGGAACTGTGCATGCACACAAGCGTAACCGAACACGGTTGCCAGGTCCTCTTATTCTAAAAGACTTGGCTTTTTGTGGTCTTTTATTCCATTAACCTGGTGGCTTATTTTCCCCGTGGGATCTGGCAACCCTGGAATTAAACGCAGTGAAACGAACACCTTGTTTGGAGAATCTGAAACAGAGATTTTGCTCAAGGAGATTAAGCTTTTCATTATCCAATCACTAATTACCTCGAGGTTTGTCTGTTGTATTGCAGTTGTGTTTGAGTTCCATGTGGTGAGGAATCTCCTCAGGGTTCACGGTGCTTCCTCATTTAAGTACCGGCTCCTCCCTCCAGGTTAAAGTCATGGTCCTGTCTGTGGGTGTTCGCCTCGCCAGGGGCTGCCCTCTTACTTCGAGTCTCTGTAGTTCCTTGAGTAAACACATGATGTGCCCAAATCTTTGCTTTTGTTTATGGTCTATTTGCATCACAAATCCTGTTAATATGTAGTGCTTGGTACTGCATAACACAAACTATCACAAACGAACATGAATATAAAGGATACAGGCAGAATATCATGACAACCTCGTTAAAATACAACTGCTCCTCCTGAACCGATTAGCTCAGACATTTGGAAAAATAAAGTTATTTAGGCCATATACATGTGCTTCTGGTCTTATTAACATTAGTACGATTATAATATTTCATATTGTGCAAATACTGGACCCTTAAAGCTCTGGTCCTTACAGTCAGTGTCTGATGGATTTTGGTCCACAGTGTTTGTGTGCTAATACAAAAACAAAACAAAAAAATTGCAGCACTTGAAATGCTTCAGGTCAGTAAACAGATGAGCCGCCTTGTAAATATGAAGGTATAAAACGCCTTGCTTTTAGTTTGAGAATCAATTCTGGTTCATCTCTTTGTGGTTTATAAAGCAGCTCTCAGATTTGTTTGTAGTCTGCAAACCCGGACCATCTGCGGCAGAACGTTTGGTAATCGGATACAAATAATTCAGCTGGAATTCAGTCCGGCTGGCGGTATAAATTCAGGTAGGATTTCCTCTCAAATGAATATCATTAAGGAGTAAAAAATGAGGACGGCAGGGGTTTTATATACATCATCTACACTAAAGAGCCAAAACACTATCCAATCACGGATCGGACATAGAATAACGTTGATTATCTTGTTACAGCAGCGCAGGAGAATCTCAGGAACAAACAAGCCCCAATCAGATTTAAAAAATACTTCTTACATTTACTTTGATTTTTATTTCATTGCAGACAGTGTGAACCCAAGATATTCCATGTTTTATTTCCTATAAACATCCATTCCTGCTTTTCAGACCTGCAACACATTCCAAAAAGTTGGGACGGGGGCAATTTAGGGCTAGTAATGAGGTAAAAAATCCAACAATGTGATTTCAAACAGGTCATTAAAATCATGATTTATTTCCAAAGCAGCATCTACGAAAGGCTGAGCCTTTGAGGAGTAAAGATGGAAACAAACGTGTAAGAAAATGATTGAAATCTTTAAAAACAATGCTCCTCAAAGAAAGACTGGAAGGGATTTCCATATTTTTTTAACGTGTTGCAGGTATGAAATGCAGGAATCAATTAAAAACAGTAAACATTTCGAGTTCGTACTGTCTGAAATGAAACAAAAGTCACGCTTTTTAAAATGTTTTGGCTCACTGGCATACAGTTCTGAGCAAAAGTCTTAGGCCACCATTAGATGTGTTGTTTTAGCAATGCTATATATGACAAACTGTCGACGACTGGAGCCAAAAACCTGGATTTGTCACTCCATAACGCTTTTTCCACTGAGCTTCACTATAATATTTGTGAGCTTTAGCATATCTTATTCTAAAACATCATTTCTTGGATGTTACCCTTCCAAAAAGCATTCCTGACCAAGCTTCTTCACACTGTAGAAGTATCCACTTGGCATCCCGATGAAGCGTGAGGCTGTTTCTCTGTGTTTTCTGGTTGTATTCTAATAAATCTAGTCGTTATAGCGTTGCTAAAGCAGCAGTAGACCTAATATAATGGCGGCCAGACATTTTGCAGAGTGCTGCGTATAGAATAGATTTGTCTAAAATTTAAAAGGCTGCATCTGTCTTCAGTCAATAATCAGGGGCACCCTGGACTCCCTAGCACACAGAGCACTGGCTAGCATATATAATCCTTATGACACAATGTGTGCTGTAGGGTCTAAATAAAGTCGATTATTTCGATCGCCACCTCTGTTTCTTGCTTAACTTGGTTGGGCGCAGCAGGTTACAACATACACAGAAAATTTACAATAATAACAAGTGCTATACTGTACTGACAACAGCAGAAAGGACACAGAAGAGGCGACAGAGGCTCTCAGTTCATCGTTTCCGCCAAAGTTCAGCCCCCAGCTCGTTAATAACCGGCAAGCCCGCGTGGCGCTCCCTGAATCGGAACCGACTCTGCGCTCATTTAAAACACGAAAGTCATCACACAGAAGCATGAGGGAGAGGCCAAACCCCAAACGCTCTGTCCTGTAGGGGAAGGTGCACGAGGTTTCAGTCCAACATGGCGTCCAGCTGGTCGGCGAGATCGTCGAACATGTTTCCGATGTCGTCCAGGATGTTACCTGCTGACCTCACCGTGTACGTACAGCTGCGCCAACAACAGGGAAATAAACAAAAGTCATCATTATTACTTATTATAGCACAGATAGTTCCGACCGCGCAACCTGATTGGCTGAGAGACGATCTAGGAGAGCCTGACCAAAGCTCTTCAACTATTACTCCAGAACATACAGCCAGAAAGCAGCAACGTTAAGAGTTCTACAAGTAAAAGACTGCTGACATGAATTATGATGAGTTTATAAAATCTATCAGCTTTGTAAACGCTTTGACTTCAATTATATAGATGAAGCTATTAATGAGCAGCCTGACAAAGATCTGGATGTGTTCTATAGAGAGAAATGTAGTCAGGAGAGTAAATCAAAGGTCCTGGACTCTTAATGGAGTCCCATCAGCAGAAATGCTGGAGCAGTTTCTAGCTGGGTTTGGTTTGATGGAGCAGCAGAAATGTTCCGGGAGAGTTATACAGCATCAGCAGCTCCGCCGGTTCCAGCAGCTCCTTCTTTCTGATTTCCTTTGCTGGTCTCCCATTAAACACCATCCCCGGTTGATCGGAGTTTCATTCATGGATCTGTTAAGCCCAGCTTTGATTAACCCGACCAGCTGCTGATGATCTAGAACTCTAACATTTATGACCCAGAACATTCACATTAAGAGCTTCGACTCACAAACTTAGAATCACTAAACAAGGGATAACGGGATCCTAGACTTTTGAGTTAGCAGACTTACAAACAGTGAACCTGTAAGATCTCCAGTCTTTAACAATCAGAGTCTGGAACTAAAATCTCTGGGACTCGGCTTTAGAATGTGAGATGATGTCTAAACTTTAGTCTATTAAACCTTTTCAGTCTTTTCAATGAATCTGATGGGTATCTTTACTGATAAAATCCCAGAAAATATCAAGATGTAACTTTTAGGCTCCCTGCTGCTATAACAAAAGGCAAAAAGGAAAGTTCTGTCGCAATTTGTGATCAATCTAAAAGAGAAAGACAAATGTGTTGTTCTCTAAAGAATAATTACTGCAATTAGCGCCACACCAAAAAGGTGCCATTGCTTTATTTGTTCCACAGCACACCGGGAGCCAACACAACACCCGAGTCACAGAAGCTGTTTCAATTACGACTATCATTATCTTCCATTATCCTTTGTAATTATCCCCACATATTAGTCTCTCTCTCTCTCTCTCTAATTAACATCTGTAGTATTCTGCTGCTCGTCATTTTAGATCCTTGGTTCCTAAACTTGTACGAGGGCCATCGGATTACCTTTAAACAGCTCATTTGACCTTCGTTTTGCTGCTTTTTGTCATTTTTCAAGTGAGAACGATCATTTTCACTTCATCACTTTGAGTTTGCGTGTTGGTTCAGTCATTAATTAGGGCTGATTAATACATAATTGCGTAAATGAGTTTCCGTCCCACACCAACATGTGGGGGGAAAAAACCCCCTAGCCATAACTGGCAGCACCTGTAAAGCAGGGCAAGGAAATTACCGCCTAATTGTGTTACTACCTCGTTTCCAGAGTGAGATTTTGAATCTGTTATTGTGTTTTCCCCCCCCTCAAAGTCATCAGAAACTTTGTGGGCACAATGACAAAAGGTATTTTCTGACTAGCACAGGAGTGTGAAAGGAGCATGCTCGGTCCTCAGCAAACGGAAGGACTTACTGGGAATATGTTATGGACCCTTGTGCAAACTGGAGGGGAATTTACTGCTATGGTGGAGAATTATGGCGAGGTTTAGGTGCTCAAACTTGCACATAACCTTCAAACATCCATATTTATAGTGATTATACAGCGAAAAATCAACCGCACTCTCTTCAGCAAACAGGTGACTACACGGACCATGATGCCTCTCTAAAAATAACCGAGAAATTAGTTTTTTCAGCCACCAAAAATGAAAAACATACCAAAAACGTTTTTACTGAAAAAAAGTAATGTTATTCCAGTCAAGACCAGAAATCAGAGACAAACGCAGACAGTGAACAAGGAGAGCTTAACAGGACACAATCCACTGTTTTAGTCATTGCACCAGGTCACAGAAGCTACAAAAAAAGTTTAGATTTAATTTGAATTAAATGAGCAGCAGTAGATTGATAATAAAAACGTCGACTGTAAGGAATGATTTCACCATCTTTAAAAATGCTGGACAAGGGATCTGTAATCACTGGTCATGGAAAGGATCACTAATATTTTTAAATGTTAGTGTCATTCATAGAACAAACAAAAATGCAAACTAAAAATGTTTTTTTTTTTGTTTAACTAATGTTTTTTGTTTCAGTATGTTCAACTCATATTTGGCGCATCATTATAAAAAAAACCCGGATTGGAAAAAAATAGAAAGTCAAACAACAAATCAAAACCTGAAACACTAAGAACATCCCACATATCTCATCATACCTGCATGTAATGTGTTCAGGTTCTGAGAAATGTTCTGCACTTCATCAGCTACACTGTATAAACAGTCTTTGTGATTTAGGAACATTAAGCTGTTGGGCTCCACCCGTCCTTACCATACATAAATCAGCCGGCCTAGTTCTGCGTCGACCACAGGGAATTAATCTATATGATTTACAAATTATTCCTTATTAACATGACCGAACGGCTTTGACATGACTAATCCAGGTCATAGAGCTTTTCCTACACACCCAGGAGCAGGCAAAGACCGGTTCCTCTACAGCTCTGAACTTGTTTCTGTGGATGGCATATTTGAACAGGGCACCTGAAGTCCTTGCTCCGGGGGTTCTACAAGGCGCTTTTTCACCAAACAGTTCCAAGGACCAACTTGGGAGGAACAACACAAGCTTTTTTTTTTTCTTCCCTTTTAAACCTAATAAAGGAAAAATCTTAACGTAGAAACGATCATTTCCATTTGGATCATTTCAGCAGTTCAGATTACTTATGATCAGTAGTAGCTGAGGGACGTTTGGTTTTCCGAGGTCACTGTTTTAGTATATTAAATCTCATGATGTGGATTAGATTATTTTTATTATTGTTCTTCTACCTGATTTTCTGCATGCATCTTCTCCTACAGTTCTCTGGATATCGACACGGGACAGGGGACAAGGGAAAGACGTCCGGCATGTTTGGGAGAAGTTTGCTTGTTCACAGCGAAGAGAAATGTTATTGCATTCTCATGCTGCATTCGCATTTGTGTGAAAAAAGTCCCATTCACTTGAAAGGGGATTTTTTTTAACTGTTGCAATTCAGTTTTTGACCTACAGCCACAAAATTCGGCAGGCTTGGTCCTGGATGCACCCTGAGGTGACGTGCGGTGCCCCTGGATATTCTTCATACCTAAACATTTCTTCACCATTTTGGAATCGAAACTTGGAATCGATAAGAACCGGATTCAATAAGCTTAATCGAAAGGCACTGCCGGGAATCAACTTGTGTTTTACATGCACTTAATAATCCAATCATAATCAGATTTCCGCCTTTCTGATTATTCAAGTGGTCAGGTAAACAGCAAACTCTGATTCAGATTCTATTATGGTCTGGAATTTCGGAGGATGAAATCTGATATAGAGCTGGATTTTAGCTCAGTATTTATATTTCTCAGAGCATGTATCCCCTTACCCTGATTTCAATCGGTTTTCTCAGTCTGCGCATGCACACAAGTGTGACCCGACACATTTGCCGTTATAATCCACTTATTCTAAGAGACTTGGCTTCTTTTGGGCTTGATTTGATTCTCGTGGGATCTGGCAACCCCAGGATTAAACACAGCACAGAATTAAATGTGGCGAAACGGCTCCCAAACACTTTTGTGGAGAAAATGAAAAATTTGATGATTTAATGTTAAAGTTTGAGTCGGATATTTCTGTAAGATTATTGGCTGGTTGTAAAGTAGAAATCCGATTATTACCTGAGCTGTGTAAACATGGAGCTTTAAGATTATCTCATTACCAAGTGCATGTAAACTCGTTGATCCGAATTACTGACAAACTGTATTT
>JAJAGP010004803.1:0-42950 GCA_025084515.1 Ancistrus triradiatus | reverse complement strand
TCATACTTGTTTTATTGATGTGGCTGGAAGTCCAGAGGAGAGAAGAGTCTTCATATAAATACAGTGTACCTTCACAAGTGGCCTTTGAAGGAAAACAGTACCTACGTGAAGGATTGAAAATAAGTCCTCTATTTCGACCTGTGGTCTCTTAAGGTCACGTTCATATAGCATCTGAATACAGTACTGTTTGTAGTGGTGCTGTCAAAATAAACGCGATAATAGCAGCAATTATTTTAAACACTGTTATTCACATTTTCATTACCATGTGAGGCACTCCTGCTTGTGGCCCGTGTCCAAAATGGTCTACTAATGTCTATTTCTTACATTCTACATACTATGTACAGCACTATTACCCAATAGCCAACAGAATTACTGATTTTGGACACTTCCTTATAAGGCATAGCTCATTACTGCATGATTTTGTGAGTCTAGTAACTGTAACTATAACTGTGCGGTTTGACAACATGCCTGGCATAGAAAGTTAATAAACGTACCTGGAGAAATGAATACTTAGAATTAAAGGTTAGCAATCTGGTACTCATTATTTTTATGTTTATTGAATTATTACAAAGGAATAAATCCATCCAGTTGAAGCTCATATTGTAAACTCGTATAACTATGTAGGGGTGTTTCAATATAAAAAATTTCTTTGGAGTTAAAAACGAACAAGCAAAAGTGATATTAATAATCATAAATACAATAAAATGAACAGTTATCATGATTAACTATTTTTAGAGTTTGAAAAAACAGACTAGTGAATCTGGGAAGCTCCCCTAATATTTCTTGTATTTCCTGATTTTAACTGGAGGCAGCATGGTGGTGCAGTGGTTAGCGCTATCACCTCACAGCTCCAGAGGCTTGGCCTTAAGTCCCACTGTCATAAGTCATATTTGCTTCTATAGCACTTTTTACACTGGAGCCTTGTCTCAAAGCAGTCATCTTTTTATCTCGGATCTAAGCATTATCTGAGCAAGCCTAGGGTGACAGTGGTAAGGAAAATCTCCCTGAACTTTATATGGAACAGATACTAAGCGGGTATTAAACTGAATGAACTAGATGATTGGTTTTAACCCCACTTTTCCAGGTCAGGGTTGCTGGGTTGGGGTTGTTGTTGCAACACCAGGAAATGATACCCCGGCCGGTCTTACCTCCCTCAGACCACCCATCATGTCTGCATGTGATTCCCGACCCAACCAGAAGGCACTGCTCGGACTTCAAGCACAAATACTTTTGGTGGTGAGCTGGTGCAGTAGACCGATACACGACCTGAGTACCATGGCCCAAAGGTTTTCGCATTAGCAAAATTTAGTTTCAATTTTTCCAATATGTTTTAAATGTATGCTTTACAGTTTATACTCCAATCAAAACATTAAAGCCACTACCAGATCGAATAACAAATAATGTTGATGACCTTGTTACAAAAACACGTCAAGCTCTGGGAAATATTAGACAGTAAATGAACAGTCGGTTCTCATAGTGGATGTGTTGGATGTGTAGGAATAAAGACCTGAGTGACTCTAACTAGGGACAACGTTATGGCCAGACTCCTGAACAGCAAGTTTTGGGGGAGTACCAGCAGTGGTGAGTACCTACCAAGAGGGTGTTGATGTCCAAAGCTCATCAATGCATGAGAGAAACAAGTCCTATTTCATCTGTGCCAAGTGGACAGAAAATTCACAGAAATGTTTAATTCTTTATACGGGAGGAATATGTCACAACACACAGTGCAGCACCTCTGCCAAGTATGGGGCTGCCTATTCGCAGACCGAGTGCCAGTGCTAACTCCTTGGAGCAGTGGAACAAGGTCATCTGGTCTGATTGAGTCCCAGTTTCTTTTCCATTACATGGATGGTCGGGCACATGTGCACCATTTACCTGGGCAAGAGATGGCACCAGGATGCACTGTGGGAAGAAGATAAGCCAGTGAAGGAAGTATGAAGTGAAGGAAACATTGGGCCTGGACATTCATGTGGATGCTACTTTGATGCATAACACCTACCTAAACATTGTTACAGACCAAGCGGTTTTAATGTTTTGGCAGATCTGTGTGTATAAACGTACTGTGGTAGCCTAGCGGTTAAGATACTGGACTATGAACCAAAAGGAGCAGGGTTCAAATCCCACCTCTGCCAAGCTGCCACTGTTGGGTCCTTGAGCAAGGCCCTTAACGCACAATTGCTTGGATTGTAAGACTGTACCAATTGTAAGTCGCTCTAGATAAATGCTAAATGCTGTAAATGTAAATGTAAATGTTCTGTAAACATGATATAAGAGCTGTAAACCCAGACTTCTGGTAATCCTCAGGAAAGTCCTGGAAAAATCCACACAGGTGCAAGTCATGTATCAACCCAATCGCTTCTATTCCACCAGCTTCTTCCACCAGTGTTGTCATCGGAGTTGATCAAATGCTGCATCACACAGCGTAGAACGTGTCAGTTGATCACAATTTGATGAATATGCGTGCGCTTGTTTTTGGGTACATTATTCTCTGGTGTTACGCATGCTGTCTTTGATATTAACCATCACCATGGTTACTATTAAGCTATTGATAGATCAAGAAGGAAGCTGACATGAGCTGCTCATACAGACAGAGCTTGTATTTTACCTCCGGTCATTAAATGATCCACAGGTCCAAACTAACTGTTTGAACGTAACCCAAATTAGGACTCATGATGGTCCTTCTAAAGTAAACTGGCAAGCCCTATAAAATATATATAGTTGACGGAAAAAGTCAAGTCTCTAATGATAACCATTTCTACTGAAGAGGCTGATGAAGTGATGACTGATTCCATTTAAAAACTGTGCATGATTCATTTGATGCCCAGGCTGCTTACTGGAAGAGGCGAGAGCCATGCGCTAGATGGATAGATATATGCTGTTTTATTATTCTATGTAAACAGACTTGGCGCACTCTGTTGCAGTCGCTAAGCAACACGCTGGCAAAGGAGCAACAGTTTACACCTCTGTTTTTGCCTCTCTGCTCATGAAACGAACAAAAAACACAGAACTCAACAGAGAGAAAGCAGAGCAAACTGAATCCTGCAGGTCCTAACTATATCCTAATGATGTGCCTGTTATTGATTAAAGTGCAAACAAGTAATCACCATTAAAACTAATTCTCTCTGAATACACTAAAAGACAGAGAGCATTATGCTTCAGGTTTGTTGCCATGGGTTGAAGTTTTGCGTTTTGTCTCAAATGAGGTAGCTCTTGTACTCCCATCCCCTCCTGCCTTCTATTATTTTACAATTGATGCTAGAGTTTTGTAATACTGTGGTAGCCTAGCGGGTAAAGTACTGGACTATGGACCAGAAGGTCCAGGATTCAAATCCCATCTCTGCCAAGCTGCCACTGTTGGGTCCTTGAGCAAGGCCCTTAACCCACAATTGCTTGGATTGTAAGTCGCTCTAGATAAGGGCGTCTACTAAATGTAATGTAAATGTAATATGGGGGCACCCCTGGCCCGCTCTATGTACCACATGCCAAGCTAGCAGACCCTGGAAATCTATGCTCCTGAACCATACATCATACCAACAAACCTGGGGCCATATTCATAAAGAGTCTTTGTGCTCAGAGTAAGAAAAATATTAGAATGGTGGACGTTTCCCTCTTAAAGTTACGAGTAGATCCTAGATAAAATAAAAGTTATTCATACAGCATCCTAACCCCTAAAGGAGGAGGAGTTCTCTTAGGAGGTCTCTTAAGCAGAGGAGAAAATGGAGGAAAGACAACAAGGCAGAAGAAATGTTCTCTAAACCATGAATAACTGAGTTAATCAAACGCTACCGGTTGCAGGATTTATGTTTGTGGTAGACCTTATTAGAGATCTCCTACCAGCACAACAATGGTGTAACACCGGAAATGAAAGCTACGTATGAACCAATTCCACCAGTTAAATAGATTAGACACATCAGCAATCATACCTGAAAATTGCAGAGCCGCATTTTCTTCAATGAAATGAAATGGCATGCAATACAAAGATGCAATGAAATTGGTCTTCCCCTTCTTCTCATTCTGTTGAATGGATTCAGGTTTCTTCTTGTCCAACAAGAATTGCTATGGACCTCATTTGTTTACAAACCCATTGTCATGCTGAAACCGGAAAAAAACTCCCTCCTCAGACTGTTGGCACCCACGTCAAAACTAAACTGCACAATTTTCTAGACTGCCATTTCATAACTAAGCGGTACAGACCATTAAAAATGTTGTTTTCTCCTTGCATTAAGCAAACATAGATTAGCCTAAGGGCTATTGCAGGGGTGCACAGCAAGGCAAATGAATGCTGTTACATAATACAAATGTAAGACACATAAGGACTTTCACTTGTAATAATGCCATTGTAAAAAGTGATTTGTCACTTTGTTTTGTTCAAAAAGAAGTTGCAGTTTTGTATGAATTACAATTCCAGTGGAGTTTGGAAGCAAAAGACCTACACGTGTGTGTCACAGTGAAGGGGTGCAAAAACATAGACATAATATACCTAGACTCTGCATTGTCCACTGTACTGTGTCAACGTCGTCACCATATTGGTCCAGGCAGCTTCTCATAATTCTCCAAAAATTGTATTGGAAAAACATGCCTGATTCTAGTCTAATAAATTATAATATAACAAAACAATAATAGTAATAGATTAGCAACAGTATATAGTAAATGTAGTATAATAGTTGTATAATATAGTATTCACTATTTTATATACTCCAAGAAGTTGAATCTGTTCATCTGGACATAGATTTTTGTCGGAGAAACGTTTCGTCACTCATCTAAGTGACTTCTTCAGTCTCAGCAGTTGGAAAACTTCCCCAATCTTATATACAGCACGTTGCATAACGACTGGTACCAGGACCATTGCATAACAATGGGACCGGTGATCAGTTTAATATGCAGATTGACATAGCCATTAACTACAATGGCCACGTGTGCCATTCACACAGGACTGGGGAAGGGCTGCGATGGCTCCACTGTAAGATGGTGAGAGGTGTCCTCTGAGGCCCCCTCCTCGGTTCAGGGATGGACGTTCCCTTTTTACAAAAATGGCTTCTTTTACTCCGCGTTCAAACCATCGTTCCTCCCTATCAAGGATCTGCACGTCTTCATCCTTGAAAGAGTGGCCACTGGCCTGTAGGTGGGTGTAAACCGCAGAGTCCTGACCTGATGAGGTAGCTCTTCTATGTTGTTGCCATCCGTTTTCGTCCAGTGTGGCTGTTTGGTTTCCCCGATGTACAATTCCTGGCAATCCTCCTGGCACTTCACAGTGTACACTACATACTCTGTTTGTGTGGGGGGGAAACCCGATCCTTGGGGTGGACCAGTTTCTGCTTCTGGCGTAGCGTGTTTTGGGGTTGAAAGCCCACTGAGACGCGGTGTTTGGCAAATATGCGTCTCATTGTTCAGATGTTCCTGGCCACATATGGAGCAAATCACCACTGGTTTATGCTTAGACTGCGGTTGTTGTTCTCCTCTCGTCGATCTGGTCGATCCATTTGCACTGTCTTGGGCATCTTACCTTGGGCATCAAATCCTATGTCCAGGATGAACAGATTCAACTTCCTTGGATTTCTTACCTGGATCATGAGCATGCAATCAAGACGGTTTTGACTCAATTTGGCAAAGATTGGGGCCTAAACTCGTACGAGAGTACGAACAAAACGGCTCGTAAGATGGGCTGATATATAGGAACCACCTGATATTCAACCGCCAGATGCAGACAGAATGGGAATCACTCCAAAGAGTCTGCAAATGAAATCCGCATAAACTATAAAGGCCACCGGGCCAACAAGATCCTCCAGAAGCAACAGAACCAGCTGCTGAATGAACGAGTGAGACAAAAACCAACTTTACCTATCGATGCTTTGAAAAGTCAGAGAGGAACACATCACAACAGAAGATTACATCTTGTCTAGACGAGACCACCCTTCTGCATGTGATCAACTTCACAGAAAAGGCTCGGTTAGCAACACATGGAAAGTCGAAAACTAGGCAGCAGAAGAAGTTCGATCTTCTTGCGGCACGCCAGAGACACCGGCGGACGGATGATAATCTCAAAGGCTGGAAGATAGACGGAGGACAGACACAAACCGGTGGATGTGACAAGTGGGTGAAGAACTTGTTGACAGACAACTCAAACCCCAGGCGGAGAAAGACACATCTTGGCTAAAGGGACTGGAATTTTGCTGTGACAAACCGAGACAAATACCAACTAGTGAGAAAACTGATCACTGCCACGGAAACAGCAATCCGCAACAACAACATCGCGGACATGGAAGCGAACAACTGCGAATTAAAGTTTCATCGCCCTGCCTTAGCAAACGCAACGCCACCGCCGGGCCGTCTAACATCAGTCAGAGAGGAACAGGAATGTGCAACTCACGACTCTCAGTAAGGATAATGACATCATCATCCCTTCCAGCAATACAAAGGCAGGTGCACTGTTTTATTAAACCAGACCAGACTATCATGAGAAAGTTATGACTCTCCTTAGAAAGACACTAACCACTTATGAGTCCCCTGAAGCGAGATCCTGGTAGTGGGTTACAAGAAGAGGGTGATAGATTGTCTGAAGCTTTTAGAACAGGGACAAGCTATTGACCGGCCCTCTGTACCTACCCACAGATTATACCCAGTTGAGGCTACACCTAGTCTGTATGGTTTACCTAAGATACATAAACAGGATGTGCCATTGCGGGCCCCATTGTGTGTATGATCAACTCATCAGTGACCTAACAACATCGCCAAGTTTCTGGCATCGGATCCTCAACCCGTTGGTAGGCCAGCACGGATCATCACATCCAGAACACCATGGATTTTGTGGGATAAGGTGATGGGACGTCATTATGGAGTACGGATGAAACAATGGTCTCGTTTGATGTCACATCTCTCTTCACGTGGCGTCGTCAGTTTCCTGAGTCAGTAGAGGTAGTCCGAGTGAAACTACAGGATGACCCCACTCTCAGCAATAGGACCACCCTTACACTTCGGACCAGGTTGTGGTTTGCGTCTGGAGCTGTGGTCTTCAATCTCCCTACTTCACATTACAGAGAGCAGAAAAACTATAGGCCGAAACATGGTTGTGCCATGGGCTCCCCAGTTTCACCCACCCATCGTGGCCACCTGTATATGGAAGAAAGTGGAAAAGAAGGCACTAAATCCTATTCAGGAACACCACCCCACCCAGCCATTGGTTCAGATATGTGGATGACACCTGGGTTAAAATTAAATCTAAGGAAGTGCCACATTTCACCGACCGACCACATCAAACTCAGCAGACAAACAACACCATTAAGTTCACCAGGAGAGGGATGTGAAAAGAACGGCAGACAGAGTTAGCCTTCTTGGATTTGTGAGGTTGTGATTGGAGATGGGGGACGATTGAAAAGTCGATGTTTTACGCGTAAGCAACACATACAGATCAGTACTTAAGGTTTGACTCTCATCATCCACTGGAGCACAAACTAGGAGTCAATCAGGACACTGTACCACCGAGCAGAAGGCGTCCCCCACTGACACAGCGACCAAGAGATGGAGAGAAATCTTCACATTTTAAGCAGGCCCTGGGCAAATGTGGTTATCCGAATTGGGCCCTTGTCAAAGCCGGTAAGACGCCCAAACAGTGCTCCAGCAGATCGACGAGAGGAGAACAAACAACAACAGCATCTAAGCATAAACCATTGGTGATTCCATATGTTGGAAAAGCAGGAACCCTCTGAAACAATTGAGACGCATATTTGCCAAACACCGCGTCTCAGTGGCTTTTGCAACCGTCAACCCCAAAAAACGCTACTTACGCCGAAACTGGTCCACCCCAAGGATAGGGTCCCCCAGCACAAACATAGTAATGTAGTGTTACCCTGTGAAGTGCCAGGAGATTGGATTGCCCATGAATTGTACCATCGGGAAAACAAAACAGCCACTGGCGAAACGAATGGACAACACACATAGAAGAGCTACCTCATCAGGTCAGGATTCTGCGGTTTACAAACCACCCACCTACAGGCCATTGGCCCACTCTTTCAAGATATGAAGACGTGCATGATCCTTGATAGGGAGGAACGATGGTTTTGGGACGCGGATTAAAAGAAGCACATTTTTGTAAAAAAGGGAACGTCCATCCCTGAAACCGAGGAGGGGGGTCCTCAGAGTACACCGCTCAGCCCACCGTCCAAGTTCGTGCGAACCCCGCGCAGCTGAGCTCACGACTCGCTCACAGCCTCGACTCCGAGCCCTCCGTGAGACAAAAGTAAGACCGCCACCACTGTGAAGATTCGTGACTGGGGACGCTGGGATGCTATTGACACGACCCCTGAAGTGGCAAGGGAGGAGGACGGACGGAGCGTGAGGCGAGAGGAACAGTTCTGCGCACGCAGAACAGCAGGGGGTGAGAACCGGCGAAGAGCAGGAGGGACACGGAGACTGGCTCCCAGCACTGGCGGCAGAACGCCCAGTAGGACACCGTTTAGTTGAGCAATCTGCATGCAGGAGAAGGGGCGGAGGACAAAACTAATCACCAGTCCGCATTTGTTATTGCAGAAGTGCTGTGTAGCCAGTCGTTTATGCAACGTTGCTTGTATATAAGATTTGGGGAAGTTTTCCAACTGCTTGAGACTGAAGAAGTCAACTTACATGAGTGAATACTAAACGTTTCTTCTCCAATAAAAATCTATGTCCAGATGACAACAGATTCAAACTTTCTTGGATTTCTTACAGGAATCATTGAGCATGCATCAAGATATTTTATATACTATTTATTTTATAATACATATGCATTCTAACTATCTTGTTAACTCTCACTATTTTCGTTTTTTTTGTGTTGCATTTCATTTTCTTCCTTTCATCGACATTTTTGTCAATGATGCGTCAATTATTTTACAATTTAGGTTATTTTTCAGTATTTCAAGTGAATGAGCTGAGTTCTGACCTGGGGCAAAAGAAAAGCGGCAAATAATGGGGAATGTACCCAGAAAAAGCCATTTCGAGAACACTAAAAAAAAAAACATTCCAACAGCATTACATGAAAATTTAAATTATTAAAGGAACGTTTCCACGTGTAATTAACCAGGGCAAGGAATATCCAAATTCATGGCTTGGACAAAAATAATATGAGGTTCTCACTTGCTGATACACTTACGCCGATACACACGCCCTCTCTACTGCGGTACGAAGTAACTGGAGGACCAAAACTATTTTTTGTACACCATGTAGATCAAAAGCCTTGAATATTAAAATGCCTCATTTAAAATCAGTTGAGAAATAACTATGGATTAGTGTGCACCAGAAAAAAACGCAGTTCCTCCATTCACTTGTATTTTTGTGTACAAGCCAGTCATGCCTGCTGGACCAATATGGCAGACGCATTGTCGTATCGTATCTCAGCAACAAGCCGACGCAGCCAATGCCTGAGTCTAGGTATATATGGTCCTATGTGCGAAAATATTGTTATCTTTAAAAGAGGGCTCTGCAGAAATTTTGGGAAGCCACTGGTTCATGCAAAAGTATGAGAGTCAACACTGCTCAATTATTTGTGCTTCTGTGGCTATGGCTTCAGAGCTGAGCTGTTGGTGGTCTTAGACATTTCCACTCCATAGTAAGCGCACTTACAGTTGACCAGGGCTCTTGGGGACACGTCCTCACGTTGACGTACTCACCTAAAAAAGTCAGAACTAATGACAACCATACTTTTGTCCTTGTAGTGTAGTTACCACAAACCAACCTACATCTTTGTGAGTCTTTGTAAAACTATTTTTGCTAAATATGGCCTGCGTAATAACCCTATTATGATTTAGATCTGCTTCTAAAATAGAGTGCATTCTAATCAAACATCATTTGAATGCACCCACTGGAAGCATGAAAGCAACATTCATGTTCTGAGATGTTAACAAAGACAGCCATTAGCGGGAGTGAGGTAGAGTGTCGTGTGTGAGCGTAATGGGAGACGATGGCAATACAAAATCATGTCTTTCCACAATACAGCAATCACCACACTGAAGAAATGTGGGCTGCATTAACAAGCTGGATTCGCTACTGCAACTCCGTTTAAAAATAAAACCAAATGAAACTAGCATTTCCGACCAATGGCTCCCACCAAACCCAGGCATGGTCAAACTAACCAAAAAGAAAATGGAAAATTAGGCCAAAACATCTTTTGTAGCAAAGAATATATTAATATGGCATTTAAATGTTAGAACAATTATAGCAAGAGTTCTTTCAATGAATCTGGAAAATTAAACCTCATCTAACAAATAGTACTGGCGAACATTTCAGCTTGGCCTAATCACCAATTCATGTCTTGTGAAAAGGTCTTGTAGAGTTCAATTCACATTTTAAGTGAGGTTTGGTAATGGCTTTAGCAGTCTGTGAAAAAGGAAGAGAGATGGAAAAATGTCTTCGTATAAAAGTTTTCAGAGACATCTGTCAGAAGGAGATAATGATTGTCTCCTGTTGTACCCACAGTACAAACCAAAAGCTGCAAATGTACACAACATCCCTTCAGTCCTTCGTGTAGGGCAGCTGATTCTTGAAAATGCTTTACCTCAAGTAAAAACCTGATTCCTCCAGGAAGAAAAAAACCCTTATACCTATATTTCGTAATGTTTACCTTCAGAGTAGCAATGTAGTTTTTCACAGTTTGTAAAATACATTTTTACAGTTCAGCAGCCTGATGAATCTAGTCTGCGAGTCAGACTGAGGCTGTATCATTCAGAACCCATTCCGTCCTAGACCCCTTACACCTGGTCATTCCATGTATTTCGTATATGGATTGTTAAGACTTAAGCACTTGCTTAATCTTGTATGAGTCAAGCCGCACGACTCGTTTCAGCTGAAACTCGATTCACGATTCAGTACACAGGGATTCAGTGATTCAGTCTTACAATGACTCTTTCCCAGTGAAGATCTGCGCTGTGTTTATCGTGTTTTTTTTTTTACCATCTACAGTACTGTATACTTAGTGCAAATAAGTCTGTACTAACATATTGCCTTCGTAAATCAGGGAGCACCTGTACCATACAACTCCATTATTGCATACAATGCCTTATACTGGGGGTCTGGAACAAATTAATTCAATTTACATTATTCCTTATGGAAAGAATTTGCTCGGTATGCGTCATTTTCGGTTCTTGACAAGGCTTATGGAACGAATTAACCTCGAGAACCACTGTATTTACAATTGTATCTCATCTCCCTAAAATCTGTTTCAGACCTCCTTCCGAGGTGGGTTGAGGGATTTAATTGAAATCTCTCGAGCACATTGGATGCATTTACTCTTAACTTTAAAGTGGTTAATCTTTATCAGGCCCGAACCCTGATTAATGCTCTCAAAATACAACAAAAGAATGTAAAAAAGGGTCATTCAAGTGATTAAAATATAGCCTGGACTGTGGCTGAAATGCGTACCACAGGATTAGTGTTGAATATTGAGTTTTTCAAATACATTTGAATTGAAAAAGGTGCAATTCCAACCTCGCTGGCAGCCCTAATCTTGATTCACAATCAAACAACCATAAAATGACCAAGTGTAAAAGAGATTAAAGGTCATCATAATCGTATAATAACAAAGTCTGGCTAAAGTAATCTAAACACAGTCCGGTTTAGTATGTGTTCCTTCAACCCAAGCCAATAAAAGAACGATGGGTCTCCTTGCTTATTAAAAACTAATCAGCCCCTGTAGTGACACAATCTGACTCCCAGGCAATGATATACACCGATCAGCCATAAAAACCACTGACAGGTGAAGTGAATAACATTGACAGTGTGATGCTGTAGGCAATGTTCTGCTAGGAATCATTGGGTCCTGCCTATGTTAATGTGGATGTTAATTTGACACGTGGCACCTATCTAAACATGGCTGCAGACCAAATAAATCCCTTTCTGGCATCTGTATTCCCTAATGGAAGTGGCCTTTTTGAACACTGCAAAAATTGATCAGGAATGGTTTGAGGAACATGAGAAAAGCATTCAAGGTGTTGACTTCTGATCAACAATCTGTTGACAATCTGATCCAGCATCTGTGGAATGTACTGGACTAACAGGTCCTTACAGGACTTAAAAGATCTGCTGCTAATGTCTTTGTACCAGGTACCACAGGATACCTTCAGAGGTGTTCTGGAGTCCTGTGCCTTGACAATATTAGGTGGGTGGGTTTAATATTATGGCTGATAGGTGCAGTTACAGTACAGACCAAGGATAGTTTGCTGTGCTGTGTTCCTATAGCTTATGCCACATTATTTAAATCCTGCTTTTGTAATATCAGTCCAAGGCTGACGAGGAGAAAGGAAGAATGATAAGACCAGAATCCATGGCAACAGTGCTCACATAATAGTTCCTACTCAGCATCAGGCAGGGATGCTACAAAGAGCAGGAGAAGCCAGAAAAGAGCTGGAGAGAGGTATGGCTGTCATATAGTGTTCACTAAAGGAAACACTGAAATAGAAGGTCTTGCGTTACTCCCCTCTCAACCCTAGGAAAATCGAATCGTCGCCTTCCGAGATCAACAGCCATGAAAACAGCAAAAAGACCGTATGACTCTACTCATAAACTTTCCACAAAGTGCTCCAAAGGGTTTACACTGCCGTACTCCGGCCCAGCAGTGGGAATGCAGTGGGCAGTGCATAGCTATGATCCAGAGGCCTGAGGCTCCGCAGGCCAAAGTCCAAATGAGTACGGCCGTCACGAGGCATGGTGGCCATGGTCGAGGCATGAGGCTCCAGTGCCATGCTGTTGTGGTTGAGGTCAACATTGGACAGTAGGTGGTCCAGCGAGTCCCATCGTCTGGCAGAGGGCAGGCGAATCAGCGACGAATATCCACGCTCAGGGAAGACGGTAACAGGTGCCATCTTTCTGGTCTCTGACTCCTGGTGCTCTCTCGAGGCCCGCATCACTGGTTTGGTGTAAGTTCCTCCTCTGGGATCAGCAAGGACCTCACTGTAAGGGGGAGGAGGATCCTCCATCAGAACTGCCTCTTCGTAGCAAGGGGGCTTCCCGCAGACGTCATTGTCCACTGAAGCAATGGGAACTGGGTACATAAGGGAAACAGAATCAAAACCAGAATCACTTTAGTCATCAAATATACACAGTTTGTAAGAATTGTGGTATAGTCTTAGTATATGCTGCACAATAACAATACACAAAATTCCGTACAGAAAGTCCTTTCTTCATTTGGCTGCTCCTGCTAGAGACTGCCACAGCAGACCTGATCCAGCAAATTAGATCTGGCTCAGGTTGTACACTGGATGCCTTCCTGCCACAACCCTCCCATTTCATCTGGGCTTGGGATTGGCACTAAATACGGTGGCTGGTCACTCACACTGTGACACTAGAGAGACCAACTGACCTAAACATGTGTCTTTGGAATGTGGGAGGAAACTCAAGTAACAGGAGAAAATGCAGACACAGGGAGAACATGCAAATTCCAGACAGGCAGAGTTCAAACTGGGACTCAAACTGAGGATCAGACAGACATTGATTACAACACACAAATATAACAAAACAACTGATAAATACAAAAGATTATGACTTGCACATAGAGTGCCCACTACGGTGTCCAGCTAATTGGGTTTTGTTGACAGAGGTGGAACTGTGTACAAATAGTTTTGCCTGTATATTATAAAGTGGTACCTCGGTTCTCGACCACCTCAGAACTCGTCAAATTTGGTTCTCAACACATTTTGAATAGAAAAATTTGTCTTGGTTCTCGTCATTTTCTCCGTACTCGGTGCACTTGCTTAAATTTGTATGATTAATTCACAATTCATGATTCACGATTCACAACAGTGGTTCCTCAGAGATCTTTGCTATTTCTACTGTGTTTTTCTTTATTTTTACATCTACAGTATTGGATTCTTAGTGCAAATAAGTCTCCATGGATCCTACATTTTTGGAGCCAACCAGAAAACAAAACAGGAATTGAATCCTCCCAAACAGTTAGCTTTGCAGCTATGCTGGCGCCTGGAGTTCATCAATAGAGTAAGTGTTGCTTTTACTTTTCACTTTCAATCCATTACTCACTAAATTACATGAGATTTTTCAACACTTTAATATAAAATACATGTTTGTTAATGATTTTGGGCAATCTAAACACTCAGTTCATGATACTGTTAACTTATGATGGATTTGTCGGAACATATCCCCATCATAAATCAGGGAGCACCTGTACAATACAACTCCATTAATGCATATAATGCCTTATACATTGTGGATTTTTGGGGGATCTGGAACAGATTAATTCAATTTACATTATTCCTTATAGGAAAACTTTGTCTTCTGGAATGAATTAACGACGAGAACCGAGGTTCCACTATAATTAAGCAATAACACACGAGAGGGAGTGCTTTAACTTGAGATATTGGCACAGGTGTGATGCAGTCATAGGCATGATTGCCAAGTTCTAATTTATTAAAAAGAAAGTTTATTTACATTCAGCAAATAATATGGGTCGGGTTTATAAGGCAGGCTGTTACCTAAGATACACACTGAAGCAAATTCGGAGTGAGATTCCGGTCTTATAGCCCAAGTCTAGGATCCCGTTTGATTAGAGATTATAAATTTATATGATGAAGCTCTTAATGTTAATCTTATCAGTCAGAAATGTAACGGCACAGTTACAGAGCATCAGTAGCTTCACTGGGTTAAGAGCTGGACAGATAATGTACCTGTCACATGAATGAACCTCCTATCAGTGGATGGTGTTTAATGAAAGACGGCGAGTTTAACTCCAGCAAACGACGTCTTTGTGAGGGATGAAGCTGATTCAGTTCATTTTTGGTGATGGGACTAAAACTGATCTTCAGTCTCGTTGCTCTTCAGTCGAGCTGTGAATCCATTAAGAGTCCGGGACTTAAAGTACTGAGTTCGTTTCGCTTTTCCATGGCTTCCAAATCGTAAATGTGATAAACCTTTGGCTCAGGTTGTTCATTAATAGCTTCATCTTCCAAATTTATATAGTTTTCAAAACCAATATATTTTATAAACAAATTATAAATTTAATTTCAGTAGTGTTTTACTCATTATAACTTGGCTGCTTTTTAGGGTGGGCATTGTTGCTAGGTTACGTGTGTATGCCGTTATCGTCAAAAAAGTCACAGGGGAAGACATTTCTCAGCCAATCAGACTGCGGGGTCGGAACTAACTGTGGTATAATGTAAACTATATTAACAACAATACCTCTTGAGTGATTGACAGTTTGCCATTATCAAGACATATGATAGGTTTTTATGATAGACGTTAATGAGCCAGGAGTCATGTGTCCATCGTTGTACATATCGTCACTGTTTTATCAACCAGACCATAGCATGCTCAAATGAGAAGTGGGAAGGCTGTTGTTCAAAGACTGGGGAGTACTGCATACTGAAGCCCCGGCACTGACCTGCATCCCCTTGGTACACATCAGGATGAGCTAAAAGAGCGTTGACCTCTGGGGGAGAAGCTGCTGAAAGGGTTGGGGATGGATGCCTAGTTGGGGTGCAAGGCTAACAGATTGAATAAGTTGAGCCAACTGCTGAGATATCTCAGAGTATTAGGGTAGAGAATTAAAATAGGGTATACCTGTGGTGAAGATAAAGAAGCTCACAGGGGAGATATTCAATGCTCACACTCACTCAATGCTCAACACTCACTTCTGAGCATGTTGATTAGCGTTCCCGAAGAAGAAAACGCATATTTGAGGATGAATTCATAATATCATATCGTGAGGTGCCCTGTGATTCCCACCCCTAGTGCTGAGCCTGGAAGGAAGGACCTTTCTGACTTCTACAAGTATTTAACATGCTGTATACAGGTGAATGTACTTCTGCATACATTTATCTCACCACTCTGAGTGGAGATTCAATCCAGTCTTACTGGACTTGTGCTTTACCAACTGCATCATTCAGAGGTAGTGCAAAGACGAATGTATAGTGAGCCACAAAGCAATGGCATGAATTTAAATTAGGCACTGAGTCCCAAAACCGCGACTGTAAACAAAGCGGGACAGAAAATGGCGGTTCACTAACACACTCGGGCTGGGATTGTTTATAATCCCCTAAATTTATCACATGATACTTTCTTCAGATTAAACTTCAATCTCCTTTCATGATTTAAATGCTGTTTTTACCATCTTCAGGTAACAATCAAAATAACTTTCTCACATTCTACAACTCACCATTTAAAAATGTACTTTATTTTCTTCACTTCTGGTTAACTTTCTAATTTTCTATTGTCTGGCTAAGACTATTCTCTCCCTTTCAAATAATTTCTAATCTCTCCTTACGTCTCTGATACTTTCTAGATATCACTTTTTAGTTTGAATTTGTTCATATTTCACTTCTCTTAACTCTCCAAATACACATGCTCTCAAACTCCTACACTGACGGTCTCTCTACAAAGACATTGCAAATTGTTTAAGTCTAATATAAGAATAACTTAAATTCTGTGCACCGCAATTGATAAGAATCAGCTCTTATTAATCTCCACCACCTTGGGAAGCCCAGCATTGTAGCACTCCACCTTACAACTATGACTACAAGAACACCAAAAACAGGATGCATAATATGCTGAGATAAATAAGACATGTGTGAAAACCACCTGTTGGAGAAATGAGGAATCCTATTGGAAAGCTAATTAGTTTACACGGCCGCATTTATTAAACAGAACACTGGAAATACCACATTAATTTGAAATACCAAATTAAGATATGTATCTGATTAGAAAACATATGCCTAATTACAGTTGCTTATACTACTTAATTCTGGTAGAGCAAAATTACTAGATGGTATTATGGTATTATAGGCTATTACTGGACTTTTAGATAGTATTGCAGGTTTTTTAGATAGCTACCATTGAAACTGCTCATGTCAGATCAAAAAGTTAATTTTTTTCCCAAAGTATCACCCTAACTGGTGGCTCCAAGACATTACAAGGCATATTAGGCTGAAGAAATCGCATTATTTCAGGTAAGGGTCCAGTCCAGTTCTTTCAAGAGACATGGGCTCATACACTCACTGTGCTCGGCAGCTACGACATCGTTCTTGAATAAACTGATCCTTTTTTCTTGTTATTTCTCATGCTGTGCTTTATGCTTGTTCTATTGTGTGGGTTGGGGGAGGGGGAGGGACAGCTGAGATTACTCATTGCTTTTTTTACTCTCATTCACACTTCGTGCACTATTCTTTACTGTTCTTAGTCAATAAACAGCATTTTTATCCAAAAAAATTCGACTCTCCAAGTATAAGCTGACATTTAATAACATTGCATAAATAAATATCAATCTCTTAAACACATATGACATTTTGCATTCGTACTTTAATTTGGTACAGTAACATGAAATATCCAGCTTGTCAGTGAGAAAAGTAACTTTAATAATTTAGAAAAAAACGGAGTAGAGGTGCTTTATGTTTTAAGTAAAACAAAATGTAAGTAAACAATTTTACATTTTGTTTAAAATATTTATATTTATAACCTATTTAGTGTTCTTCACACATTATGCAGCAGAATAAAACATGACACAGAATACAGTGGTGCTTGAAAGTTTGTGAACCCTTTAGAATTTTCTACATTTCTGCAGAAATATGACCTAAAACATCATCAGATTTTCACACAAGTCCTAAAAGTAGATAAAGAGAACCCAGTTAAACAAATGAGACGAAAACATTATACTTGGTCATTTATTTCTTGAGGAAAATGATCATATATTATATATTAGTGAGTGGCAAAAGTATGTCACCCTTTGCTTTCAGTATCTGGTGTGACCCCCCTGTGCAGCAATAACTGTAACTAAACATTTCCTGTAACTGTTGATCAGTCCTGCACATGACTTGGAGGAATTTTAGATTTTAGCCCATTCTCCATACAGAACAGCTTCAGCTCTGGGATGTTTGTTGGTGGGTTTTCTTACAATTTAACTGCTCGATTCAGGTTCTCCCCATCCACAACATTTTTCGATGCCTGGATTAAGTCAGGACTTTGACTGGGCCATTCCAAAACATTAACTTTATTCTTCTTTAACCATTCTTTGGTAGAATGACTTGTGTGCTTAGGGTCGTTGTCTTGCTGCATGACCCACCTTCTCTTGAGATTCAGTTCATGGACAGATGTCCTGATATTTTCCTTTAGAATTCTCTGATATAATTCAGAATTCATTGTTCCATCAATGATGACAAGCTGTCCTGGTCCAGATGCAGCAAAACAGGCCCAAACCATGATACTACCACCACCATGTTTCACAGATGGGATAAGGTTCTTATGCTAGAATGCATTGTTTTCTTTTCTCCAAACATGACGCTTTTCTTTTAAACCCAAAAGTTCTATTTTGGTCTCATCCGTCCACAAAACATTCTTCCAATAGCCTTCTGGCTTGTCCACCTGATCTTTAGCAAATGCAGACGAGCAGGCAATGTTTCTTCTTTTTGGAGAGCAGTGGCTTTCTCTTGCCAGCCCTGCCATGAACACCATTGTGTTCAGTGTTCTTCTGATAGTGGACTCATGAAAACTCCTGAACCTTAACATTAGCCAATGTGAGAGAGCGGCCTTCATTCAGTTGCTTAGAAGTTACCCTGGGCTCCTGTTACCTCGCCAACTACTTACACGCCTTGGTCTTTGAGTGATCTTTGTTGGTCGACCCACTCCTGGGGAGGGTAACAATGGTCTTGAATTTCCTCCATTTTGTACACAATCTGTCTGACTGTTGATTGGTGAAGTCCAAACTCTTTAGAGTTTGGATTTGTAAACCTTTTTCCACCCAGCCTGATGAGCATCAAACAACTCTTTTTCTGAGGTCCTCAGAAATCTTCTTTGTTCGTGCCTTGATACACTTCCATAAACGTGTGTTGTGAAGAGCAGACTTTGATAGATCCCTGTTCTTTAAATAAAACAGGTTGCCCACTCACACCTGATTGGCATCCCATTGATTGAAAACATCTGACTCTAATTTCACCTTCAAATTATCTGCTAATCCTAGAGGTTCACATACATTTGCCACTCACTAATATGTAATATTGGATCATTTTCCTCAATAAATAAATGACCAAGTATATTTGTTTAACTGGGTTCTCTTTATCAAATTTTAGGACTTGTTTGAAAATTTGATGATGTTTTAGGTCAAATTTATGCAGAAATATAGAAAATTCTAAAGGGTTCACAACCTTTCACGCACCACTGTACAGTAATAGAAAAAACAATTAGCATGAGGTTGTCCACCTCTGTTACCACCCCCGTGTTGATTAGTTTTCAGCTTCATTTCACATTTACACTCACCAATCACTTTATTAGGTACCTCTCCTTGTATCTACACTCATTGTTCATTTTATCAGTTCCACTTACCACACAGAAGCACTTTGTAGTTCTACAATTACAGAATGTAGTCCATTTGTTTCTCTACATACTTTGTTAGTCCCCTTTACTCTGTTTTCTAATGGTCAGGACCCCACAGGAAGGTACTATTTGGGTGGTGGATCATTGTCAGTACTGCAGTGACACTGATGTGGTGGTGGTGTGTTAGTGTGTGTTGTGCTGGTACGAGTGGACCAGACATAGCAGTGTGCTGAAGTTTTTACACAGTAAGAGCAACACCTCAGTGTCAGTGTTGGACTGAAAATAGTCCACCAAACAAACATGTCCAGCCACCAGCATCCTGTGAGCTGAATAAAGATTGTTGACTAACACAAACTATGCAACAATATGCTACTCTGTCTCTGACATCTACAAGGTGGAGCAATATGGTAGACGTGTCTAATAGAGTGCACAATGAGTGAACACAGTGTTTAAAAACTCCAGCAGCACTGCTGTGTCTGATCCACTTAAATCTGCAAACACACACTAACACACCACCACCACTGCAGTCTCACTGCAGTGCTGAGAATGATTCAGCACCCAAATAGTACCTGATCTGTGGTGGTCCTATGTGAGTCCTGGCCATTACAGAACAGAGTAAAGGGGACTAACAAAGTATGCAGAGAAACAGATGAACTACAAAGTGCATCTATATGGTAAGTGGAACTAAAAAATGGATGGGTATAGAAACAAGGAGGTGTTCCTTAAAAAGTGATGGGTAAGTGTATATTTACATTTATTATCCAAAGAGATTACAATTCCTACATTTACATTTTACATTTTACAGCATTTAGCAGACCTTATCCAGAGCGACTTACAATTGATACAGTCTTACAATCCAAGCAAATGTGGATTAAGGGCCTTGCTCAAGGACCCAACAGTGGCAGCTTGGCAGATGCGGGATTTGAACCCTGGACCTTTTGGTCCACAGTCCAGTACCTTCCTACACAATACCATCTACCAAGCTACCAACTGTGGGTTAGGGGCTGTGCTCAAGAGCCCAAAAGTGGCAGCTTAGCAGTGCTGGAACTGGAACAAGGACTGGAACCCTGGACCTTCTGGTCGGTAGTCCAGTTTATCATTAATTTCTACATAAAATGGAATACCACTAAACCACTAAACTGGCCTTGTGAATTTGTGGGTATAATGGAAATGACATAAAGAGCATTAAAGAGCATGATAAAATGCAGTATGTAAATGTGATTTAAGTGGCCCTTGGTACTAGTTGTGAGGTATAACACTTTTTGTTAGACTCAAGCATTCAATAGCATCATGTTAGAGGTATTTTTGTGAAAATCGTGCTGTACCACAAAGACACAGACAATATCCGCAGACTGTGTGATAGTGTAGATGTCCTGGGTTCATCTGTGCACCTCTCCTTGAATAACTCCGTGCAAATACCTGCACCCACACAAGGGCATCTTTCAATCCAGCAGATGAAAGCAGAGTTAAACTGCCCTTTGTAGGAAGAGATAAACTGCTCAATCAAAAACAGATAAAGACCTGCACTTACGGTTAGCTGCATCTTAAACTTAATTGCACAGGGCAGTAGTTTCATGTGTTTGCAGGAGAGAAAGATGTAAATAATAATTTTACATAAGAATTACACTGTCAAAATGATTTTTACAATTTACAATATTAGCAGGCAGCTAGATTTTCTGATGACTGCTCATTAGCCCTTAGTAAATCTTCAACAAATTGTGTGGAACCAAATGAAATGTTCTATTTTAAACAGAAAGACCAATGTTCACTGTCTTATATATTGCACACTTAGTAAGCTGTCTCTATAAAAACATGCATAGCGGTACCACTGCATATAATGTTTTTGGGGGGTGCCAACAACAACCCTATCCATTGGCATCTCATCCATAAATCTTATTCAGCAGTTTGTCAGTTACCCATGGATATTTGCTGCTCAATCACCAAAAGCTGGTAAAGTGGAGTAATCCTCAAAATGTTTTTTTTTTCATAACTTTTACCAATAGTTCTGGCACAACTTCACAAAGAAGTGAGACAAAATAATAAAAAAATGCTAAGTAAACAGGGGTAAAAGCAACAGATGAGAATAAATACCAATTGTGGTTTTTAAAAAAGAGAACATGAAGTACAATGTTCATAAAGAAAACAAAGTGGAATTCGTCGAATTTGGTTCTTGGAACATTTTGACTAGCAAAAATTAGTTTGGTTCTCGTCGTTTGCTTAAATTTGCAACTCATTTCAGTTGCAACTCAATTCATGATTCAGTACACAGTGATTCAGTGAATCAAGTTCACTATAACCTTGCTCAGAGAAGATCTCCGCCATGTTTGTGGTGTTTTTCTTAAGAACCAACCCAAAGAAAGTCAATCCTCCAGAACACAAGCTGCAGTTAGCTTGGCAGCTATGCTAGCGCCCTGAGTTCACCAATAAAGTAAGTGTTTTGCTTTTACTTTTCAGTTCAATGCATTGCTCACTAAATTGCATGATATTTTTCAACACTTTATTATAAAATAGCTTTGTGTTAATGATTTTGTCCAACTGTAGAATAATGTAAGTGTTTAAAAAATTAACTTATGCTTTGCTATGATACAGACCGCTTTACCAAACACTTGTTAAACTCCTCAGTTCATGATACATTTAACTATGAAGGTTTGTCGGAACATATCCCCATTGTAAATCAGGGAGCCCCTGTACCAATACAACTCCATTAATGCCTATAATGCCCTTATACAGTGTGGATTTCTGGGGTTCTGGAAAGGATTCATTCAATTTTACGTTATTCCTTTGTGGAGAAAATTTGCTCTGTACTCATCGTTTTCGGTTCTCGACAGACCTTCTGGAACCAATTAATGACGAGAAACGAGGTAACACTGTACAAGGATGGTGTCATGTTTCTCACTGACTTTGAATGTTCCAAATACAACCTACACTTCATATTGTGCAGGTTGAACGCTTTGTGGTGTAATAATTATCACAGACCATCTGGCCTTGAGCAACCTGACAAATGTAATTTTCAATGAGTAGGTCGCTATATCGGAATGCACTTGCTCACTATTCCCTTCGATGTTGTCATGGAAACGTTACACCATAGATACCTAGTTAAGTCAGGTTTTAGTCAAGTATGAATGTCAACGTTGCAGATATTCTATGAAAAGGATGCACGCAGTTTCATCCACGCACATAAAGGTTGCAAATTTATCAGAGTCATTTGAAATGCTGGTAAGTAAATGTTAGTGTCCAGTAGTCAAGATGTTTACATCTCATCTCATTCAGTGTAAGCAAAACATCTCCAGGATTATACAAGTCCAGCTGTTTTATTTAGTGTTGATCTGTGATCTATGGGAATGTGCCTTCTACCAGATTTTCGGTTCGCCTTCACGTTCCTTCTGCTTCACCAGGGTCAAGGTGGCAACAGGCTAAGAAGGTCAGCATAGACTTTTCCATTATTAGCCACAGATTCTAACTCATCCTTTGGGATGAGAGCGATGAGCCTGGAACCGTCCTAGTGTTCTGATGCTTGTACCTGCAACTAGGTTTAGGTCAATAATCAATATTATTGAATATCACATGGTAACACTTTACTTTGAGGGCCACAATTATCATGAACTCATGAAGGAGTAATGCTTAACATTAATGTTCTACCTTACTACATGAATTAATATGTTGCTCCTGCATTAACGCATGCACGACTCATGCTCACTTTATGCATATTCATGATGACTCATGATGTATTACGTGTATGAATTAATGATTACGCACTCATGACATACTGCATGAATTAATGTTATTTCATGGAACTTTATACTAAATTGTTACCTATCACCATAACATAATGTCAGATATTATTCAAATTATCGTTCTTTCATTTAATTATATATTTTTATTTAAAATGCCAAGCCTTTTTTTATTTTGGTGCTTCTGCTTTATTTAACTGTTGCTTTCTATGTGGCATATGAGATCCACTTTCTCAGAATGATGCTAACAGTCCAGTGTGGCAATAAAGTGGTACCTCGGTTCTCGACCACCATGGAACATGTCAAATTCGGTTCTAGACGCATTTTTACTAGATAAATTTGTCTCAGTTCTTGTCATTTGCTCGGTACTCGGCGCACTTGCTTAAAGTCGAGCCACGTGACTCGTTTCAGCCGAAACTCGATTCACGATTCATTATTCACGATTCAGTACACAGTGAATCAGTGATTCATGTTCACAATAGCCGTTGCGCAGTGACGATATCTACTGTGTTTCTCGTGTTTTTCTTCATTTTTACAGCTACGGTACTGTATTCTTAGTCAAATTGGTCTCCGTGGGTCCTACAAAGGTTAGTTTATAAGAGCC
The DNA here is from genome assembly GCA_025084515.1 of Ancistrus triradiatus. Lineage (NCBI taxonomy): Eukaryota > Metazoa > Chordata > Actinopteri > Siluriformes > Loricariidae > Ancistrus > Ancistrus triradiatus. The sequence continues at coordinate 19,343 of JAJAGP010004803.1, read as the reverse complement.
AACTGAAGGGAAATCAATCCTCCAGAACACAGGCTGCAGTTAGCTTAGCAGCTATTCTAGGACCCTGAGTTCACCAATTATTTAGCCTTTACTTTTCACTTTCAATCCATTACGCACTAAATTCCACAAGATTTTTTAGCACTTTATTATAAAATAACCTTTGTGTTAACAATTTTGGCCAACTGTAGGTTAATGTAATTGATTTTAAACATTAACCTACTTATCATTACTTATCATAGTATCCTTTCCATATGTCCGCTATTATGCAGTATAGAATGCTCTAACAACACTCTCTAAACTCCTCAGTTCATTTAACTTATTATGTATTTTGTGGAACATATCCCTTTCGTAAATCAGGGAGCACCTGTACAATACAACTCCATTAATGCATTTAATGCCTTATACAGTGTGGATTTTCTGGGGATCTGGAATGGATTCATTCGTTTTACATATTCCTTATGGGAAACATTCACTCAGTTTACATTATTTCAGTTTACATTATTTCTCATGGGACAATTTTGCTCAGGACTCATCATTTTTGGTTCTCAACAAACCTTCTGGAATGAATTGGCGACGAGAACTGAGGTACCACTGTATTTTGGTTTCAATTGAACAAACATGGACAGCTACTAGATGTTAATGCTCAATGATGTCTATGAGTGAGGAATACTCTTATAGTACTTATAGTACGTAGTATAAAGTAACACAAGCAGAGAATCAAGCATCAAGTCAGCCCATTTATCATTCCTGATACTGGTATTTGATTTGTATGGGTAAGGGGTTTTAAATAGGTCAGTTAGTTGCGATTGATTCTTTCGATTTTGCTGGTTACCTTGAACACGTTTTTGTTTTGGGAACTGGGAAAACGATGGGGTAGTCTGAGTGTCAAATTCCCCCTTACCTGTTTCAGTTGTGCTAATCTACTAATGAGGCCAAAGACTAAGATGGTACAATCATGATTGGAGTGCTCCAACCTGTTCATGTAGCAAGCGAGGAATACACAAGTACATGTTTCCACAGTTACATGTAGTCTACCACCCTGTTACCCCATGTATTAATGTGTTGTCCTGTCTGTCACGTCCAGGCCCTTTTATTTGTGACTATGTTCTTGGTTTAGTCTTGGTCAAGACATGATTTCTTAGCGCTTACTAAATTCACAGTATGACTCCTATGTTTGAGACTTTGAGATACTGTGAAACCTTCACCTTTTCATTGTTAAGCGTTGAATTCTGGCTGACTTCTTATTCAGCCCCCATTTTAAAGTGTAGCAATCAGTCCTGTGTTGTCTGACTCTTCTTTAAAAGGGGCATTCTTTGCCCCAGGCCAGGGATCTTCTGTTTCTGGCTGCGTGCCTAGCTAAGGTAGCACATGATTAGCCCAGCTCTCTGCTAGCTGACTACTGTACTCTTCTACCCACTCACCACCTACACCGCTCTCTGTTACCATGTTATACATGAAAGAATTTGGCTTGGGCTTCCAGTGCCAAGTGAGGTGCAGACATTTTCTACTGCAGTGTCCAAATTAGCAGGCTAAACCAATATTTCAGACTTGTTTAATGTTCATGAATTTGAATGTTATCGGTAAGACAACAAACTTTTGAGAAGAGCATTTACTGGTGGATTCTACAATGCCTTGTTTAATATATACATTATATACTGTATAGCAGAAGAGCCATTTTCTAAAGATGGTGTTCCATAGCTGAATAGAGACCTATATAGGAAATAAGACTTACTTATTCAAAAGCATAGTATACTGGAAATTATAACAGTGAAAATAAGGTTCTTTTCACATAGCCATTTGGTTTAATGGGGTCTGCAGTAGCCTAGCTGTTAAGGTTTTGGATTTAACCATTGTTCAGGGTTCAAATCCCACCTCTGCCGAGCTTTCACTGTTGGCACCTTAAGCTAGACCCTAAACCCACAACTGCTTGGATTGCAAGATTGTAAAAGTTGTAAGTCACCCTGGACAAGAGTGTCTGCTAAATGACTTAAATGTAAATGTTTAACTAATGGAAAAATGTAGGTGGGCATGAATAAAATGTGAGGAATGACATTCCAGCAGGTCCCTTTTATTACAGGTCACACATTACGATATCACATTACTGCACTGTGACTTTATTCAACATGAAAACATTACTTTGGTCTATGCAAATATAACAACCCATTTAATCAATCTGCAAGGTTGTTTTGTTTTTTCCTTTTCCTTGTAATTGGCTCACAGTGCAGTCAGCATGAGCTAGATGTTTAAGTGGCTAAAAGCAGCCATTGCATTGCAAGTGTTTTTTTAAGTGCTTATATGGCAAAGTGGGTGGAGAACAAACAAATACTCTATTTGATTACACTCTACTCAGCTATGATGATAATAATAATAAGGATTATTATTTGTGTTTGGCTTCATTCAGATGATAAGTGATTTGGTCATTGTAGGATTTTTAAAGAATTTAATTGTAAATTATGGTGGAAATAAGTATTTGGTCAATAACAAAAATTCAACTCAATACTTTGTAACATAACCTTTGTTGGCAATGACAGAGGTCAAACGTTTCCTGTAAGTCTTCACCAGGTTTGCACAAACTGTAGCTGGTGTTTTGGCCCATTCCTCCATGCAGATCTCCTCTAGAGCAGTGATGTTCTGGGGCAACACGGACTTTCAACTCCCTCCACAAATTTTCTATGGGGTTGAGGTCTGGAGACTGGCTAGGCCATTCCAGGTCCTTGAAATTCTTTTTACGGAGCCACTCCTTCGTTGAACGAGCGGTGTGTTTGGGATCATTGTCATGCTGGAAGACCCAGCCACGTTCCATCTTCAATGCTCTCACTGATGGTAGGAGGTTTTGGCTTAAAATCTCACGATACATGGCCCCGTTCATTCTTCCCTTAACACGGATCAGTTGTCCTGTCCCCTTTGCAGAAAAACAGCCTCAAACCATGATGCTTCCACCCCCATGCTTCACAGTAGCTATGGTGTTATTGGGATGCAACTCAGCATTCTTCTTCCTGCAAACACGACGAGTTGAGATATTTTTCTCAAAAAAGTTCTATTTTGGTTTCATCTGACCACATGATATTCTCCCAATCCTCTTCTGGATCATCCATATACTCTCTGGCAAACTTCAGATGGGCCTGGACATGTACTGGCTTAAGCAGGGGGGCACGCCTTGCACTGCAGGATCTGAATCCCTCTCGGCGTAGTGTGTTACTGATGATAGCCTTTGTTACATTGGTCCCAGCTCTCTGCAGGTCATTCATCAGGTCCCTCCGTGTAATTCTGGAATTTTTGCTCACCGTTCTCATGATCATTTTGACCCCACAGAATGAGATCTTGCGTGGGACCCCAGATGGAGGGAGATTATCAGTGTTCTTGTATGTCTTCCATTTTCTTACAATTGCTCCCACAGTTGATTTATTCACACCAACCTGCTTGCCTATTGTAGATTCACTCTTCCCAGCCTGGTGCAGGTCTACAATTTTCTTCCTGGTGTCCTTCGACAGCTCTTTGGTCTTGGCCATGGTTGAGTTTGGAGTCTGACTGTTTGAGGCTGTGGACAGGTGTCTTTTATACAGGTAACGAGTGGAGGACAGAAGAGTTTCTTAAAGAAGACATTACAGGTCTCTGAGAGTCAGAAATCTTGCTTTTTTGTGGGTGACCAAATACTTATTTTCCACCATGATTTACAATTAAATTCTTTAAAAATCCTACAATGTGATCTCCTGGATCTTTTTTTCCTCATTTTGTCTCTCATAGTTGAAGTGTTCCTATGATGAAAATTACAGCCCTCTCTCATCTTTCTAAGTAGGAGAACTTGCACAATCAGTGGCTGACTAAATAGTTTTTTGCCCCACTGTATTTCGGTGCATCATTACTTCAAAGTATGATAAAAAGGATTCATTAGCTGCACTTTAAAGTGCATCACTTAATATAGGAATAAGTAAAGCAAAATTACCACCAGTGCAAAACATTGTTGCCACTGATCATGAGAATGCAGCTTATGGAGTTGCCTTTGAGCATTTGAGTTTTTCTTATAAAAAGCTTAATGTGAAAGAGAGTATACAACTTAAAGGAAGGTACAGCATTAGCTCTGAAAGAGGAATCTACCTTGAGGCGTAGTCCAGTCCCCTTGAGATATGGTATGAGCAACTGGCATCTGCGGAGACATCATTTGAAGAGGTGGGCAGAACTGATCTCTTGGATAGTAACCTGCCCCTGTACAATCCAAAGGTTCCATTTCCATGGCCCTCAGACAATGCTCCCTCAGCCTCTCCTCACGCTGTCGCTTCAGCTTACGTTGCACAAAGCTGCAGAAGCAGCAAACCATGACGATAAGTGCCCAAATTAGCCAAAACCCAGCAAAGCATGCCAGGAAAGTGTAGGTGCCCTGGGACATCACCATGACTGTAGCCTTGAAAAAGTTTAGGCCTCAGTAGTTCAGCTGAGAAGACTGAAGTCAAACTTGCTAAAATATTATGAAGGTCAGTCACTAAGTCTCAAATCAGAAATGGCACGTCTTAAAATCATATTTCTTTAAAAAAGAATTTAATTCACTTGACAGTTAGTTAAAAACATTTTTCTTCAGGTCGTCCTTTTAACAATGCCCAAGTGGCATGACCTAAAGGTAGGTTTCTTCAATAAACTGCATTTCTTCAATATTGTGCTGCAGGCCTGGAAATACCAATGGATTTGCCTCTCCAAGAACAAAAGCTCAATTTCCAAGATGCACTTTCTTGATAGCTGGCCTGATCTTGCAAAGTTGAGATTCCTGCTGTGTGGAGACCCTTCAGATCTTCAGAAGACACAAGGATGCATGCTGTGCAACAAAAATAATGAACATGGAAGGGTATGAGAGGATATTTAGGCCATAATTTAAACTTACAGTGGAGGCCAAAAGTCTGAGATCACCAGTGAAAGTCCTTGTATTCTTGCATTTTTCTCAAATACAGTGTTTTCCCATTACAAACCATATAATCAGCATAATAATTTAGGTAAAAATTTGAATCTTTGAATATTTGTTATAAATGTAAACATGTATTAGCATTTGGTATGTTCCACATTTTGGGTGTTTAGCACGGTCGCCTTACAGCTCCAGCATCCCTGATTCAGTCCTGACCTCAGACTCCACCAGTGTGGAGTTTGCACGTTCTTCCCGTATCTGAGTGAGTTTACTCAGGGTACTCTGTTTTACGTCCACATTCCAAAGATGTGTGTTAAGTTAATTGGTGTTTCTAAATAGCCCTTAGTGTGTGAGTGTGTGTACGAGTGTGTGAGTGTATGTGCCCTACAGGATTGGCACCCTGCCTAGGGTTGTTTCACCAACTTTCCTAACGGCCCTGACCAGGATTAGGTGGATAAGAAAATGAATGAATGAATGAATGAATGATTGTTCCCCATCTACCTGTAAGCTGAGTTGAGCTAGCTTGGACTCCACAGGGTTGTGCAAAATCTGATGGTCCATGTTATTCCAGCATGATTTCACAATAGCCCAAAGAACATATTGTGATGTTTCTGAATGCTTGGCTTTCAGTTCTCGCTGGGGTTTAGGTCAGGTGACTGTGGAGGAAACTCCATGACAGCACTTTATGAGCTTCTTTGGCCTTTGTGTTTTGAGTCAATATCCTGAATCCTTCGCAGACTTTTGGCCCCCACTGTGTAAAATCATAAAATCACTGTGTAAAATCACACACACGAACCCTAACCCCTTGTGAAACTCTCACACACTGCCAGACCATCTCACATACAAATAAAACTCATATATATACACACATACATACATATACATATACATATATATATATATATGAGTTATTTCCCCCCATTTAACCAGGAACAGTGTGTGGACATCTTGATGCATGCTCAATGATCCAGGGAAGAAAATCCAAGAAGTTGAATCTGTTCATCTGGACATAGATTTTATTGGAGAAACGTTTCGTCACTCATCTAAGTGACTTCTTCAGTCTTCAGACTTCTTCAGACTTCTTCTTCAGAAGTTACTTAGATGAGTGACGAAACGTTTCTCCAATAAAATCTATGTCCAGATGAACAGATTCAACTTCTTGGAGTGTGTGGACATGTTTTTTGTTAGTTAAAATAAGAGACTCTGGCTCTATACAATGGTACAACAATCTGTTTACTTTGTTTTGGGGAAGGGTTTGCAGAACCTTTATATCACAAAAAATTAGATGTGTGTGTGTGTATATATATATATATATATATATATATATATATATATATATATATATATATATATATATGCTCTGCATTTGCCCTCATAAAGCACACAACCTGTCCAACCTATCTAAAGAAATATGTTAAATTTCGTCAATAAGTAGACTGAAATCAGTTTAACTGAGATCTAACTTGAAAGCTGTAAACATACATTCAAAATAAAGTACAGAGGTACCTCGGTTCTCGACAACTTTGAAACTTGTCACATTCAGTTCTCGACAAATTTTGACTAGAAAAATCTGTCTCGGCTCTTGGGGTTTGCTCAGTACTCGGCGCACTTGCTTAAACTTGTATGAGTCGTGCTGCGTGACTCATTTCAGCAGAAACTCACTTTTCATGACTCTCTATTCACGATTCAGTACACAGTGATTCAGTGATTCAGATTCATTATAGTTCTTGCTCTGTGATGCAGAGTTTTTCTTTATTTTTACATCTACAGTACTGCACAACATGTGCTGATAAGTCCCCATGGGTCCTAAAATGGTTAGTATTGACAGCTGACCAAAAGGTAAAAAAGGAACTGAATCCTCCTGAAACACAGGCTGCACTTAGCATTAGCAGCTATGCTAGGGCCCTGAGTGTTTTGCTTTTACTTTCAATCTTACTTTAACTTTCAATCCATTACTCACTACTTTACATGACAGTTTTCAACACTTTATTATAAAATAAGCTTTGTGTTAATGGTTTTGTCCAGCTGTAGGTTCATGTAAGTGCTAATGTAATTGTTCATGTAAGTGTAATTGTTAATGTTAGTGTTACAGGTCATGATACAATTAACTTATTATGTATCACATTCTATTCAAACTTTGACTCCATGACTTTAGTTCGCTCTTAGATTTATCATCTACGCCGCCCAAGGAGGTTGGGTCCCTTTTTGAGTCTTGGTCCTCCCAAGGTTTCTTCCTATAACACTCAGGGAGTTTTTCCTTGCCACTGTCGCCCTAGGCTTGCTCAATTTGGGATTGGACGTAGTTATTAGGAGATAATATGTAAAGTTGCTTTGAGACAATGCTCCATTGTAAAAAGCGCTATATAAATAAATCTGACTTGACTTGACTTGACTATCTGTTGGAACATATCCTCATCATAAATCAGGGAGCGCCTGTACAATACATCTCCATTAATGCATATAATGCCTTATTCAGTGTGGATTTTCTGGGGGTCTGCAATGGATTAATTCAATTTGCATATTCCTTATGAGAAAAATTCACTCAGTACTTGTCATTTTTGGTTCTTGACAAGCCTTCTGGAACAAATTAACGACAAGAACCGAGGTACGACTGCACTCAACGCATTTACTAATATAAATGGGGAGATAGATGACGAAAAGAAAGAGTATGCAAATAATAAGGGAGAATTAGTGAGTAAAAAATTGTAAGATTAAGAAGGTTTCTCATTAGTGTAAACCCACCACAGCCCTGCCTCCCATTGGCACCAGTCAATCAATCAGGACTACAATGAGGGTCATTGCTGCAGCACCAGGGGACACTCCCCTGTCCGACCTCCCCTCCCACAGATATGGTCCATTATGTCTCTGTGCACCTCCCGACCAAAAGATACAACTGGGACTCTATCTGGGTCACAATGGTGGTATGCAAGAGAATTGCTGTGCCACCTGAGTGCTCTGTACATGAGTTGGCAGGTTTAAATTATGGCTTCAACAGTCTCTCATAGAAGGGGGCGTTCACTGTCACTTTCTACTATTTCAGAACAGCCACTGCAATATTCTAGACACGATGTTCCCTTCCATGACAAATAGCAGCTGTTCAAAATATAAAACTGGTATCAGCGGTACAGGTTTCATTCATAACTAATTACCTGGATTGAATAAACGTTAGAGTGACTGTCAGCGTGATGCCTTGTTGCCTTTTTACAATACCTATAATCAATCTTACTTCACTGCTCCAAAAACCAAAATGAAATTACTGCCTATTATTAACCTTGCTTATGCAACCACTTCTCTTCAGTACGTTTGCAGCTTCTGTTGCCTGCATGAAACGACAACCCTATCACAGCACATTTTAGATTCCCCTCCAGCTGACCTTGAGAAGAGATTACATCAATGCCTTGCTTTGTTCATCACTTTCTCTTCATAGTCTGTGACTCACTGCAATGATTCTAAGATCCATAAAAGCTTCTCAGAACATTTTCTGTCCAGCAACCAATAATTGTATCTCTGTTTTCCATGACAGGGCTGAAACATACAGGTTGGATAAAGTCTCACCTCTGTCTAAATGTAGCTGGTTGGTTAATGGTTTTCAGTGGATCTTGCCTGGGTTGGCTTGGATGCCAGCACCAGAGACATGATTTTTTTCTGACCTCTTAGTCCTCTCAACTCTTATAATAAGGATAAGGATTCCCCTAGGGTTATTTGTGTAATAACTGGTAGCACAACTAAAGTTCTACACAACTAAAGTGGAATGCATTTTGGGGTCTAGAAAACTGTTTTTGTAGGGTTTATAAAGATACACCAGTCAATATTGCCAAGAACTGTCATTTTGGATCGGAGTTGTCAACACAGTACACTGTCAATTATTAATAGAAATAAATGAATATCCCACACTCAGTGGTGCAGAGGTCTAATAGTTTGCCCACCACCAGGTTGGGCATCACATGCAGGTTCGATTGGCTGTGCTTGCGAGAAGGGAGGCCAGTCAGACTATTCCTGACTCATATTCATGTGATATGCATGACCTTATTGAACCTATGGCCAAGTTCAAACAATCATGCTTCTGCTCAGGTGGCACAACAGTCGAATTCTCACCACTGCAGAGACATGTTTTGACTCTTACTTAAGGAATCATCTCCCTGCCATTACAACAGCTGTGCCTGTTAGCTGCTGGAGGCTCTGGCAAAAGTGGTGGATGGATATGGCAAGCATTGAAGTCGCATGTTGTACAGAGGTACTCGCTGCCTATTGTCTCCACCCTCGGCAGAGCATTTGTGCAAATGACTGGAGATGTTGTGAGACTGAGGAATTTGAAAAACTTTTGGAAAATGATGAGGAAGTCCTGAAACAGACTCTCAAACAAGATCACACCCATAGAACACTATATTGTATTATTTTGATACAATAGTTAGTATGGTAGTATGTCTATCTAGAGATAACCTGTGTGTCTTAGTAATCCGTATTAAAAATATATTAAGTCTTAACTACCATCAGTGATCGCATTCAGTGTGTTCTGTACAACTTTTCCTGATCCTACATCGTATGGAGTGCTCGTGATATCAACATGAATACGAAAAGTGCTTAAACACCTTTACATTACTTGGGACGCCTTCGTAAGAGCCTAAAGTAAACAGCGCGCTAACAACTAACTAAATATCCTATCAAAATCATTATGCCTATATGTTATTATTTTATATACTAGTGTGTAAGTGTGTAAGTTTTAGAGGTGGTGTTTTTTCAATTAACAATTGATTCATATCAACCATTAATGAAGCTGAAGGTGTTTGTACGCTGTTTTGCAACTACACAACAGCTGAACCGACTGTCTAAAATGCAGAGAAAGTCTTATATGCTTTCCATGCCATCTTATGTACAGTTTGGACCACTTAAGTTTTTAAATACAAACTAATGGCAATAACTACTTGCCTGATATTGTGTATAGAGTGCTTGTAATATGAACAGGAATCCAGACAGGTTGCCTTTACAGCAATCCAAGCAGCCTCATCAAGGTACTGGACTATGGACCAAAAGGTCCATGGTTCAAATCCCACTTTCAGCCATGCTGGCACTGTAGCATTCCTTGAGCAAGACCCTTAACCCAAAATTTCTTGGACTGTAAGAATTGTAATTGCTAATACTGTATCAGTTGTAAGTCAGTCCGGATAAGGGAGTCTGCTAAATGCCTAGATGTAAATGATCAAACTAACAAGAACACACCTACAAAAGCCAATTATGATTTTTTAAAAACATGTTAGTGCGAAGGTTTAATGGTGTCTTGCCTCCAGTCAGTAAGAAATGGTTTAGATTATAAGCATACCATAAATAATCGACAACGCAAATTGTGTTTTGAACTTTGACCAATTCCCTACGCTCTTTTTGTAACTAGCCAATGATTTGACTTGTAGCCAATCAAGCCATGATTTGTTCTCTTCTAGTCAAATTTAATATACATGCCAATATTCACTCCCTGTCCTCACGATCAGCAGGAACACAGACAAGAGCAGAAGACGTCTTCATAGTAAGCCGGACACCTTCACAAGTCAATAGCTTGGTTTCGCGCATGAAATTCTCCCCGGTTGCTGTTTACCGCTCATACGCGCTTCGCTACTCATTACAGAGAGAAACGAGGAAGAGTGTCGTTGGACTGGTTGAAATGAAAGGATTCATAGTTTCCGAGGTGTGTATTCATCGTATTAAACTTGACAACTTGACATATTAAATGTCATGTTAAAGTCAGCTGTTTGAAACCTGAGGACTGAACATAGCACCTGACGTTACATCATTGAGCCTCGCGCGCGACGAACGACTGAACAAACGTGTAAGAAACTCACCTCATGATGTCAATGACAGGTGGTGACAACACGCAGACTGGAACCAAAACGCACCTCCATGAAGTGGAATCACTAAACATTGATTGTCTAACGCGTTTTCCCGTAGCATGTCGTTAACACGATGTCATACGTGATGAGAGACTAATGAAACACACCCACACCGGCACTGAGCGCTGATGCTCTGTCACGATGGTGCTGCGTCGTGTTATGTGTCTTATATGTGTATACACTGTATGGGAGTTCTTCAAACCATCAACTTCGATCTTGCTCCTCCTTTTTAACCATTTCCAAAACCGAACAACGACACTCGGTTTATTCGCTACTGTGATTACATACGTAGTTTTCCTCGAGAGACTGAAAGAACACGCCACCCAACAAATCGATTTGCATTTTCTCCTGCTGGGAGAGACGTGAGCAGGTTTCCTGTGATCTGTCTCTGTTAAAGTAATATCCTACTAGAGTGTCTATGTACAACCAGGGGCATCATCAGACCCACTTTAGGTGCCCCAGTAAAATGTTGCTGTTCCACACTAAATCACGGTGGTAAAAAGTTTTATCTTATTTTATCTTGGTTTGCTGTGAACACAGGACATGCCACTTCACCGTAGGCACTACATTTCCCATAATGCCTAAGCACTTATCCAAAACCTTGAGTGGCTAAAGCTTTCAGTCAGAGACAGTTTTATTCGGTTATTCACATGGAGTAATGGACATCTGCAAATATTTAAAAGAATGTCAGCCACACATATCTACAGGGTGGGCCATTTATATGGATACACCTAAATAAAATGGGAATGGTTGTTGATATCAACTTCCTGTTTGTGGCACATTAGTATATGGGAAGGGGAAAACTTTTCAAGATGGGTGTTGACCATGGCGGCCATTTTGAAGTCAGCCATTTTGGATCCAAAATTATTATTTCCAATGGGAAGAGGGTGTTGCTATCAGTGTGTCTCCCACTCTTGACACACTGATAGCAACACCGCAGAAGAAATGCTAGCACAGGCTTCCAGTATCCGTTGTTTCAGATGCTGCACATCTCATTTACATTTACATTTACAGCATTTAGCAGACGCCCTTATCCAGAGCAACTTACAAGTGATACAATCTTACTATCCAAGCAATTGTGGGTTAAGGGTCTTGCTCAAGGACCCAACAGTGGCAGCTTGGCAGAGGTGGGATTTGAACCCTGGACCTTTGGGTCCATAGTTCAGTACCTTACCCACTAGGCTACCACAGTCCCGTATCTCGTATCTTCACAGCAGAGACAATTGTCTTCAGATGACCCCAAAGATAAAAGTCTAAGGAGGTCAGATCGGGAGAGCATTTCTTCTGCGGTGTTGCTATCAGTGTGTCAAGAGTGGGAGAAGAGGGTTGCATTGACAATCCAACACAACGGGTAGCACTTTGAACACATTTTATAAGTGGTCATAAACTTGTAAGTAACTCCGTTAAAACCAAGCATACCATTGTTTTTCTTGTGAAATTCTCAATAAGTTTGATGTGTTACATGACCCTCTTCCCATTGGAAATAATAAAGTTGGATCCAAAATGGCTGCCATGGTCAACACCCATCTTGAAAAGTTTTCCCCCTCCCATATACTAAGGTGCCACAAACAGGAAGTTGATATCACCAACCATTCCCATTTTATTTAGGTGTCCATATAAATGGCCCACCCTGTATATATTTTGGTTAGCCACAACTTTATAACCTACTAAAAGTACATATTAGACCACTAAAGCAAAGGCATTCATTAAACTAGCAATGGCATAAGTTATGTTAGCAGAAACAAAATTAACACAATTAATAATAAGTTATGGCAGACTAATACCCACTTTGGTGTTAAATCTTAATCTATATTCATTTTGTGCACTGCTGTGCCCCTATGACTAATTGGCATGGAGAGGGGTATTAATAAGTAGTCTAGAAACACCCATGTCTACAACATTCTTCCGATCTGATCTATTCATTCAGTTCAAATTAATTTTATTTAGAAATTACACTTTTATAAATCAGCTTTTTCAAAACACATTGCAGACTCTAAATGAACAAATCAGAGGTGACGAAGGACAAAACTGCGTAATGCCCAGGAAAACAATTCCTTGAGGAAGAACCAAGCTCAAATTGACTGGTTTTTTTTGTTTTGTTTTGTTTTGTAATGCTGTCCTGGTCACAGTATTCTTATAGTTTTGTTTTTAACAGTGTGATGTGTTTTCTCCTGGCTGTTAGATTTATATTTTTGCTGAAACTTTATTGAAAGTCTTATGTAACATTGACCCAAACATATGGTATTAGAGAGAGGTTTATTTTGCTTTATTACAAGTACAATGTCTCGTCACATATAATTTAAGAACACTTCCCCAGAGCCATATTTGCTCTGATTTTCTGGTGTTTTATTCGTGCCCTCCTATCTCTCCCGTTCCTGCTCTCTGTCTCTTTCTGCCTCAAACACTTTCATAGATGAACTCGGAAAAGGTACAGGCAGAGCCATCAACCAAGTTATTCCCAGAACAAATCATTTATATTAGGGTGAATATTACATGAAACATCTTGTTCCACTCTGCTTTTTTCACCTTGTAATTGTTCTCTTGTAAGCTTAATGTTGTCACTTGTAGAGAGAGTGCATAATGTGTTTTCTTAAATATTCTCTTGTATCTTGTAACAAGCTATTGCTGTACTGAATTGAAGCATACTGGAAATGTCACTGAAAGTCACAATGGTTAATAATAGGTTTACCTACCCTTTATCTGAACCTTTAGGTTGATAGATATGTCCGATAGAGCCAACTAGTCCGTTTGTTTCATTAACAAACTGCGAGAGCTACCACTGTAAACTTTAAGTACGGTTGTGACATGGAAACATCTAGAATAAACAACATCTCACCAATGAAGTCGATAGGCCATGCAAGCTCACAGAACAGGGTCACATTGTGAAACTCCTTATCTTCTCAGTTGCAATGCTAACTACCATGTTTTGATCTGCATCTAGAAGCAATGTTACCACAAAAGCCGGTGATTGTGAGGTTCATGGAATGGGTTTTTATATCTATACCTGATCAGTTGCAGTCTGGGACTGTTTGGGATGGTTTTGGCCTTCGTCCATTCATTCATTTATTCATTGTCATACCCGCTTAATGTCCAGACTGGGAATCTCTGGAGGTGTAAGGTGACAGCACTAACCACTTCCAACACCGTGTTATCCCAGTTGGATGAAAAACCATTCCTGTTCCTGTTTGGCAATGTCCCCATGCAAACTGAGGTCCGTAAAGGTTTGCAGAGTTTGGTTTAACTTGCACAGAACTCAGACCTCAAGGCCACCTCACCTGTTGAATGAATTGGAAAGTCGACTGCACTTATCAGTGCTCAACCTCACTATCTCTCCCTGCAGTCCTGTTCAAAAATAAAATAAAATAAATCAATAAATAAACTTTTGAGAAAAGACAGTGGTAATAATGTATATCCCAAAGGACAATTTTAGCGCTCGGTAGTTATAGCTCAGGAGACCGATGTTTCATTTAGATATCGAGTTTTCCTAAAATTACTTAGGAAAAATAGAATGAGACAAAAAACAAAATCCATTGGTTAAAGAAGCCAAAACTGACCTTATTCTACAGCAATGCAGCATGGGGTTTAAACCCAGGATCTCAGCAACTGCTGTTTCCAGCAACTGGTTCGTATCTCCAAGCCATCTTATTTCTGATTCTAAGGTTAAAGATTTGCTGAGTGATGACGGAAGACCTAAAACAATAGGGACCACTGTTGCACCACTAGTAGATGATCCCCTGACAAGCTTCTCCTCTCTCAGACATAGCCAATCCTGTCTGCATGTGACAGCTGACCCAGTCAGAAGGCACTGCTGGGACCCATATTCACCATCTGATTGCCTTAAGAGAAGGCATTTTTATCAGAACAGTGCTTCACATTATACCAAGACAACTGTTGGATTGGATGAGAAAATATATTTTGAGATCTCAGTTTTACTCAGCAGGAGACAGATGTTGGCAGATCTGAGCACACTGTGAAGCTTTATTAAGATTTCTGATAAATCCCACGAGAAGAACATGATTATTTGAATCTTTTTGCTCAGGAGAAAATACGAATAAAAGTCATAATAAGTATAAAATAAGGATTTTTTTGATCTGAATGTGATTTTGAATGTGATTTTTGGCTGTCCAGTGTCAACAAATGGTTAGCACTGTAGTAAATCACAGAGAACCTACAACACTAACAATCATTCCAATTTGCGATCATAAGTTCAAAAGCTTTTCACTACTTGCTACTTAAGAGCATGACACATTCCCTACACTGTCCCTCAAGAATAGTGGATGTCAAAGAGTGGTTGCCAAAGACCTAGTTAAAATCACAAAGCAGTAATACATGACACTGATTCATTTGTTTTCGCCAAAGTACCCTACAAATGAGGCAGACAACAGTTTAAGTTGCATGTGATACTAGAAGTTTCCACCAGCCGATTTTCATCAACGGTGGGGGTTTTGCTACGTAACGGGCGCTTACGACTCGCTCACAGTGACACATCCCTTACCAGGACGTTTAGTGCACTACATAAATTCCTCGACGTTGTAATGGAGATAAAATCAGCAACTCAGCGTCACACACTTGAGACATAAAGAGTTATTGTTCTAGTGAACAAATGCCAAAAGCGTATCCACGGCATGAGGACCTTCTGTATGTGCGTGTGATAAATACTAGAATTTTTCACTGTTGAGTACTTGGTGAGTGTAAAATGCGTCACACACTGTGAAAACTCTCCTCCGTTGTCTCTGGACTGCACTATTTTCAGATAAGTGACTATTTGGACATGTCAGTTCAACCTTTGGTAAAACTATGGTTATGACTCATGAAATTCAGTCTATAATTGAGCCACTATTATATTCCATCTATTCATTATCACTCAGACAGCATCACCTTCGCTACCATTTAATTCAGCTTTTAAACTCACTGCTCAACTATCTATTCTTACTGCTTTTGCTTGTAGTAAATTGAATGTATGTAATGTGTTTATGTAATGTAGCATAATGTAGATGCAGTGTTTTTTTCCATAAACACCTATTTTGTTATTGTGGGCACTTGAACGAATGCTGTAGGAAGTTTACTAGAATTGTGCAGGTCTTTGCTGCTCTCTAGGTTCTTTTTTTTTCACCTCCTGTCACATTGTGATCACTGCACACTGCAAAATCGTATGGAGACTCAGAGAGAGCAATGAATTCCACTGATTTGTCAGCAAACTTAAGATTGTAATATTATAGGGGAATAAACAAATATAAAGTGACATTAAAATGGAGGGAAAAATTAAAACAGGGCATGGAATTGCTAAAAATAAACACATACAGTTTGGCTGAATATCTCATCTAAGAAAATATAAAAACTGCAATGTACCCTGATAGTTTAATGTGGGGGCACCCCTGGTCTTGTCACAACAACAGTCTCAGCCACCATGTCAAGTAGCACAGTGGGACTGTGGGCCTGTGCTTTGTAACCTTGTGGATAAGGGACTGGATTATGGACCAGAAAGTCCATGGTTCAAATCCTGCCTCTGGCAAGCTGCCACAGTTGGGACCTTGAGCAAGACCCTTAACCCACAATTGCTTAGAATGTAAGACTGTATAACTTGTAAGTCGCTCTGGATAAGAGCATGCTGTAAATGTGCCATGTCACAAAACTAAGAGTGGAGAAGCTGCAGCTGGTGAAACAGAAGTAATCCAGTGTTCTACCAAATGAGCTTCTCCGGTTCATGTCAGTTCCTGCCAGATAAGTCCAGAGAAGGTTACAGAAGTTTGAAGTCCAGCTGTATCAGTACACTGGCATTACCTAAGTCCAACTGTACTGTAGGTTGGTTGATGCCTTCAAAAGCTCTTGGTGTGCTTTCTACAGTTTCTGGTCTCTGTGTTTATTCCACAGGATTACCTCCCATTTTGCCAGGGGTTCCCGACTCTTAGTGCACCTTGGGGCAGGGACTGGGTTTGTGGTTGCCAAGTGACTAGACTAGGGTTGTTCAAGAGCTGTTGGCAGAGTATGTTGTGGGAAAGGCCGGTGAGTGTTCTTCATATGAGTGTGGGGGTTGAAGTAGGTGATGGCGTCAGTGTGTAAAGTGGGGTAGGTAACAGTCAGAGGGGTGATGACAGAAAGGGTCAGTAAATGAGAGCAGGTGATAATTGGGCTACATAATCCCTGTATATCCTTTGCAACCAGTTTTACTGCACTGAAGAAAAACTGATGATAATTAGGTTTCTGTGGGTGACGATGGTCTCAGGTTGGTGCCTGCAGATGAATAGATGGCCTCCAGAGTTTTGAGGGTCTTCGATGATGGAACAAGATCTCTTGTGGCACAGGCAGATTTATGCCAGTTATTTTTCTGTTTATAGTGTTTGGAAGGCTTTGCTTTCTTTCTGCATGGGGTTTCCATACCATACTATAATCCTAACTTAATGCGACTTTGACCACATTATTAGTCATTATTGAGAAAACCCAAGCAATTCCATAGGATTCACCAGCTGTTACTATCAGCCGTAGGTGCAAATATTAAAGCTTTTCTTGAGCAACAGTATGTTAATCATTCTTTACCACTTAAGTAGAGATCAGTTTGTGACAGATTTGACACCAGGGGTTCAAGAGGAACTGCTGCTACTCTAAAATATGCCAAGCCTATTTATCTATTTTCCTGTTTTAACCCTGTTTGTCATGGTCAGGGTCACAAGGGGTCCCAGAGCCTATCTCGGAATTCATTGAGCACAGGTGGAAACATTCTGTGTAACAGGGCCAGGTAGGTACACGATCATACAATAGATTTCCATAGATGCCCAAGCTTCAGCTAGTGGCTATTAGCTCTGTGTAGGGACACTTGAAAGGAGATTTTGCAAACAGGTTGCACTGTTCATCAGAGGTTGAGTTTAATGAATGAACAGCACCATAATGCAGTGAGATCTTTGATAGATTCACTAAAATATCATTCCAAAAAGACTAATTAATATAGACACTTTGGTAAACATGTCATTGTGTTTTACTCAAATTGCCAGGCTTCCTCAAATTGGCAGGCTTCCTGAGCCTAACCTGAAATTAACTGGGATTCTGTAAACACACTAACCAACTTTCATGTTGCAACCTTCCCCATAGATTCATACCCAGCCCTCAGGAACCGCCATTTCCAGCAGTTGGCTCTTACCACTAAGCCACCAGGGTTTAAGAGCGAAATATAAAAATCTGGCACAGGTCATTTGTAATGTTTCAGTGAACTTTTATAGTGTGTTGTTTTTATTTCAGTGTTAATATATTGTTAATATTTTGTTGTATAGTTGAGTTGATCTGTACATTGCTCAAAATCAGTTATATGAGTCCTGGGAATAGTAAATACATTTGTTAAGACTTTCCATGTCTAGATGGGCGGCATGGTGGGTAGCACTGTCATCTCACAGCAAGAAGGTCCTGGATTCAATCCCAGGTGGAACGCCCTGGGTCCTTTCTGTGTGGAGTCCTCCCACAGTCCAAAGACATTCACTAGGTTAATTGATTACACTAAATTGTAAGTGTATGTGTGACTAGTCTCGATGTAGCCTTGTGTCTGTCACTGAAATGGCCATTGATGCTAATAGTGACATTAAATAAACCAAATAAACAAACAAACCACTCACTCACTTTCTTATCCGTTTGATCCTGAACAGGGTCTCTGGAGAGCCGATGCCTAGCTGGTGGCATAGTACTCAAGGCAGAAACAACCCTAGACAGGGCACCAATCCATTGTAGAGCACATACACTCACACACTAGGGGCACTTTAGAGACACAAATTAACCTAACACACGTCTTTGGATTGTGGGAGGAAAGCAGAGTACCCGGAGTAAACCCATGCAGACATGGGGAAAACATGCAAACTAAACGAAGAAAGGATCCACCTGGGATCATCCCAGGACCTTTCACTTTGAGGCCACCGTGCCACCTACAAACAAACCAGGTCTATATAATGTTTAGTCGCTGGTAATGCGTCATCAGACCCACTTTACTGGCGCATGTGCCCCAGTAAAATGTTGCTGTGCCTCACTAAAATCAAGACGGCAAAAAAGTCTATTTTTATCCTGGATTACTAAGCAGAACTACACGCAATGGGTAATTAAGTAATGAGATTGAAAAATCTTTTACATACAGTGGGGTAAAAAAGTATTTAGTCAATCACTGATTGTGCAAGTTCTCGGATCCTGCAGTGCCAGGCGTGTTCCCCTGCTTAAGCCAGTACATGTCCAAGCCCGTCTGAAGTTTGCCAGAGAGCATATGGATGATCCAGAAGAGGATTGGGAGAATATCATGTGGTCAGATGAAAACAAAATAGAACTTTTTGGTAAAAACTCAACTCGCCATGTTTGGAGGAAGAAGAATTCTGAGTTGCACCATACCTACTGTGAAGCATGGGGGTGACAACCTCATGCTTTGGGACTGTTTTTGTGCATAGAGGACAGGACGACTGATCCGTGTTGAGGGAAGAATGAACGGGGCCATGTATTGTGAGATTTTAAGCCAAAACCTCCGTCCATCAGTGAGAGCATTGAAGATGGAACGTGGCTGGGTCTTCCAGCATGACAATGATCCCAAACACACCACTCGGGCAACGAAGGAGTGG
>JAJAGP010004802.1:0-42960 GCA_025084515.1 Ancistrus triradiatus | reverse complement strand
ATAGTTCAAAGGTAATAAACTGCTAACAGCTACAAAGCAGCGTGCGTCTTGTGTGCAATCAGCGCACATGGGTCTGGGTTGCCAGATTCTCGCAATCCTCGCGTCAGAATTCTCTCAGCGTTCTCTCCGCGTTCACCGGCTTGGAGGAATTTTAGCCCATTCCTCCGTACAGAACAGCTTCAGCTCTGGGATGTTGGTGTGTTTCCTCTCATTAGCTGCTCGCTTCAGGTCCTTCCACAACATTTCCATTGGATTAAAGTCAGGACTTTGACTTAGCCATTCCAATATATTAACTTTATTCCTCTGTAACCATTCTTTGGTAGAACGTCTTCTGTGCTTAGGCTCCTTGTCTTGCTGCCTGACCCACCTTCTCTTGAGGTTCAGTTCATGGACAGATGTGCTGACATTTTCCTTTAGAATTATCTGATATCATTCAGAATTCATTGTTCCATCAATGATGGCAAGCCGTCTTGGCCCAGATGCAGCAAAACAGAACCAAACTATGATACTACAACCACCATGTTTCACAGATGCGATAAGGTTCTTATGCTGGAATGCAGTGTTTTCCTTTCTGCAAACATAATGCTTTTCATTTAAACCTAAAAACTCTATTTTGGTCTCATCCATCCACAAAACATTCTTCCAATAGCCTTCTGGCTTGTCCACGTGATCTTTAGAAAACTGCAGATGAGCAGCAATGTTCTTTTTGGCTTTCTCCTTGCAACCCTGATATGCACATCATTGTTGTTCAGTGTTCTTCTGATGGTGGACTCATGAACATTAACATTAGCCAATGTTAGAGAGGCCTTCAGTTGCTTAGAAGTTACCCTGGGGTCCTCTGTGACCTCACCAACTATTACACGCCATACTCTTGGAGTAATCTTTGTTGGTCGGCCACTCCTGGGAGGGTAACAATGGTCTTGAATTTCCTCCATTTGTACAGAATTTGTCTGACTGTGGATTGGTGGAGTCCAAACTCTTTAGAGATGGTTTTGTAACCTTTTCCAGCCTGATGAGCATCAATAATTCTTTTTCTGAGGTCCTCAGAAATCTCCTTTGTTCGTGCCATGACACACTTCCACAAACATGTGCTGTGAAGAGCAGACTTTGATAGATCCCTGTTCTTTAAATAAAACTGGGTGCCCACTCACACCTGATTGGCATCCCATTGATTGAAGATGCCTGACTCTAATTTCACATTCAAATTAACTGCTTATCCTAAAGGTTCACATACTTTTGCCACTCACTAATATGTAATATTGGATCATTTTCCTCAATAAATAAATGACCAAGTATAATATTTTTATCTCATTTGTTTAGCTGGGTTCTCTTTATCCACTTTTAGAACTTCTGTGAAAATCTGATGATGTTTTAGGTCATTTATGCATAAATATAGAAAATTCTAAAGGGTTCACAAACCTTCAAGCACCACTGTATGTAATTATTGTTTTTAAGCCTAATTACAGATATTTAACGTCACCCTGAATATTACAGTGTTTTAAGATTGTAATGAGAACTTGGTCTCATAAGTGTCTTTTCTTCTTCAGGCATGGACAGTGACTCAGAACAGAAAATTGCCAGTGAACAGAGAGCTCTCCAGTTTCAGCAGTGCAGCCAAGCAATAGATAAAACCTTTCGCTGTATACAGTGTGGGAAGAAATTTGCTAAACACTGCATTCTCCTGGAACACCAACACATCCACACTGGAGAGAAACCATATCAGTGTTCAGTGTGTGGCAAGAGTTTTAATGAGAAGCGTCGTTTTCATACACATCAACGCATCCATACCGGAGAGAGACCATATCACTGCTCAGTGTGTGGCAAGAGCTTTAATCGTAAGGATTATGTTAATATACATCAACGCATCCACACCGGAGAGAAACCATATCAGTGCTCTCTCTGTGGCAAGAGCTTTAATTGTAAGAGTACTTTCCAAATACACCAAACCATCCACACTGGAGAGAAATTATTTCACTGCTCAGTGTGTGGCAAGAACTTTGTTCATAAGACTTCTCTCCAAGCACACCAACGCGTCCACACTGGCGAAAGGCCATTTCACTGCTCAGTGTGTGGCAAGAGCTTTAATCGTAAGGATTATTTTAATATACATAAACGCATCCACACTGGAGAGAAAACATATCAGTGCTCTCTCTGTGGCAAGAGTTTTAATCATCAGAGTAGTCTCCAAAAACACAAAGGAATCCACACTGGAGAGAAACCATATCTGTGCTCACTGTGCGGCAAGAGTTTTAGACAAAGGGGTACTCTGCACAAACACCAGATCACCCACACTGGAGAGAAGCCATATCACTGCTCAGTGTGTGGCAAGAGCTATAATCAAAAGGTTAATCTCCAAAGACACAAGCGCATCCACACTGGAAAAAGGCTATAATCAGTTCTCAATGTGCAATCAAACTTTAAACAAAATTGTTCTTTTTATGCACCCAAAACAGGGAGAAATCTAATCACGGAATGGTATGAGCATAATCTCAAATTTCACCAACCAAATCACCTTCCAGCTTCTTCACCATATATAGAAGACACTACCATACCATAAGTGGCTTTTCATACATGCAGTTGGTAACACTAAATTACAGCCTGCTAATCAGTAATTACCGAGTATTATTAACGAGTACCGAGTAATTACCTGTGAAGTAAGATGTAAGAAAGATTATTGACTAAGTAAAGATTATGGTAGTAGATGTAAACAGTTATAAACATTTTGCAAATAACGCATGTAACTTACGGAATAAGTACCTGTTAAGTAAGGCACAATGAAAAATAAGTAAGTAAGTAAAGGGTATTATCGTAGATGTAAAGAGTTACTGGTTATCTTACAACATTTCACAAATAACACACAACTATTTTCCTGAACCCATTGTGCTTCTAAGCATAAATATATTTTACAACGATAAATTAAAAGTATGATAGTAGAGGGTGCTACGTACGTTACAGGAAAGTAGAGGGCACAAAGCTACACTTCAGTTTTTCAACTTGCATAGCCTATATTACAATTTACTTAAGAGCAAGTTACACAAAAGTAGAGGGTACAAAACTGTACTTGGCAATATACAGTTGTGTTCAAAATAATAGCAGTCCAATATGACTAACCAGATTAATCACTGTTTTTGGTATAAATTATATTACCACATGACAAACAATTTGCCAGTTGGTGCAGTAGATTCTTAGAAAGCTAACAGTCTCAGCATTCATGATATACATGATATTGAGTCTGTGTATTTGAATAATTAATTGAAAGAGGTGTGTTCAAAATAATAGCAGTGTGGAGTTCAATTAGTGAGGACAATCATTCTGTGAGGAAACAGGTGTGAATCAGGTGGCCCTTATTTAAGGGTGAAGCCAGCACATGCTGTACATGCATTCTCCTTGAAAGCCTGAGAAATATGGGTCGTTCGAGACATTGTTCAGAAGAGCAGCGAACTTTGATTAAAAAGTTGATTGGAGAGGGTAAAACTTATAAAGAAGTGCAGACAATAATAGGCTGTTCAGCCAAAATGATCTCCAATGCTTTAAAATGGAGAGTAACACCAGAGAGACGTGGAAGAAAACGCAAGACTACCATTCGAATGGATCGAAGAATAGCCAGAATGGCAAAGGCTCAGCCAATGATCAGCTCCAGGATGATCAAAGACAGTCTCAAGTTACCTGTGAGTACTGTGACAGTTAGAAGACGCCTGTGTGAAGCAAATCTGTTAGCAAGAAATCCCCGCAAAGTCCCACTGTTAAAAAAAAAGACATGTACTGAAGCGGATACAAATTGCCAAAGAACACATAAACTGGCCCAAAGAAAAATGGAGAAACATATTGTGGACTGATGAAAGTAAAATTGTTCTTTTTGGGTCCAAGGGCCGTAGACAGTTTGTCAGACGACCCCCAAACTCTGAATTCAAGCCACAGTACGCTCTGAAGACAGTGAAGCATGGTGGTGCAAGCATCATGATATGGGCATGTTTCTCTTACTATGGTGCTGGGCCTATTTACCGCAACCAGGGATCATGGACCAGTTTGCATATATCAGAATACTTGAACAGGTCATGTTGCCTTACTCTGAAGAGGAAATGCCCTTGAAATGGGTGTTTCCACAAGATAACGACCCTAAACACACCAGTAAACGAGCACAATCTTGGTTCCAGTCCAACACAATTGAGGTTATGGAGTGGCCAGCCCAATCCCCGGACCTAAATCCGATAGAAAACTTGTGGGGTGACATCAAAGATGCCGTTTCTGAGGCAAAACCAAGAAATGCAAATGAATTCTGGGCTGAAATACCAGTTGACAGGTGCCAGAAGTTGGTTGACTCTATGCAACACAGATGTGAAGCAGTTCTAAAAAACTGTGGTTCTTCAGCTAAATATTAGGTTAGTGATTCACAGGAATGCTAAATCATAAAAAGGAGTACAGATTTAGAGTTTGTAAAGACAAATACAGACACTGCTATTTTTTTGAACAGCCCAATGGTCATTTTTTATTATTTT
This sequence comes from Ancistrus triradiatus, assembly GCA_025084515.1. Taxonomy (NCBI): domain Eukaryota; kingdom Metazoa; phylum Chordata; class Actinopteri; order Siluriformes; family Loricariidae; genus Ancistrus; species Ancistrus triradiatus. Next base: position 38,464 of record JAJAGP010004802.1, on the reverse strand, counting down.
CTCTAAAGTAGTTACAAATTATATACATTTCTCTTCATGTTTTGATTTGGAAAACAGTATGCAATGTTCCCAATGCGTGGACATAAAAACTACTATAAAGATTTTGTGCTTAACTCGTTTTTAAACACACTGCTATTATTTTGAACACAACTGTACATCATACTTGGTACTAAGTTACTCCTCAATTTAGAATTTGTTTTACTTTATAACATTTCTGAACACACTGGTGTGACATTCCCTGCTAAAGTTTAAGTCTCCAGAGTACACCTTTATTTTATTTTCTGGTTTGTCAAAAGCATCTTAAATGAATAAATAAAAGGAATGCTATAAGCCATGGACCTATCGTGTGAAGATGATGACCCAAAGGCAAGGGTGTTGAGCTGAGGAAGGAGAAAAAGGGAAAGAGAGACTTTGAAAGAGAACGTTGAGAGAAAAGGGAAAGAGGACACTGATGCATATTCCCTGCTGTCCCATGTGAGCAGTACGAAGCTGACTTCAGCTATTTGCTTTGAGACAATGCTCCATTGTAAAAAGCGCTATATAAATAAATCTGACTACCTACATATAATATCTCAATACGTAGGCTATACAGTGTGTAAAATACTCCGTAATTGCTGTGGTCAGTCACATCCGCAGGATTTCTTTTTGCTAGCTATGAGGCTTTGTTGGTGCCTGTAATGGAAGTAGCTGGCCATATGTCCTTCCCTGGATGGGGGGAAATTAATTCAAAGGGATCTGTGGACAATGAATTCATAATAGTAGCATTTATTATTAATAAAATATTTGTACATTACTCAGAATTCTACTGCCATATGTTTAAGAATTTTTTTTGTAATCTTCCATTATGCTCAGAAGTATAATGGATTTTGTAGGTAGGTAACGTAGTTATGTTTCTTATTTGTAAAATGTTTGTAATACACTCGATAATAACTGTGTGCATCTACTGTCATACCTTTTTACTACTACATACATACTTTTTTATGCCTTACTTCACAGGTAATTGCTCCATACTTATTTGGTACTTAATCAGTCGGCTGTAATTTAAAGTGTTACATGCAATTTCAGATGGAAATAGCAAATATTATATATAATAATAATGATTTTATTTCAGAAATCATTCACAAAGGCTAGTAAAATGCATGTTTGAGGTGATTATAAAGTAAATCCAAAACCAATGTTAAACCTGGACTACTGGTTGGCACTAATCTGAAATAAATATCCCAAACAGGAACTTTATGGAATTCAAGTCGTGAAGTTTTTCAGGACTAACTAACCTCTGCCGAGCAGCCACTTTATTACAGACAGCTGCTCTTTCATGACCGGAACTGAATGGAAATTAGACAAATGGGACTGTGGTGGCCTAGTGGTTAAAGTACTGGACTATGGACCAGAAGGTCCAGGGTTCAAACCCCACCTCTGCCAAGCTGCCACTCTTGGGTCCTTGAGCAAGACCCTTAACCCACAATTGCTTGGATTGTAAGACCAATTGTAAGTTGCTCTGGATAAGGGCGTCTGCTAAATGCTGTAAATGTAGATGTAAATGACCTCAAGAGTGCAGATTCCACATTTGAATGAGAAAACCAGGTAATATAACAACCAGTCTTAAAGATGTCTTTTAAGGTTACATACTCATACAAATTGTTGCTTGTAGACTCCATATTGTCATCTTAGTTCCTTTATTTTCTGAAGTTATTACTGTGATTTTGCATTTTTTCACATTTAATAAACTTCATACTTTTTAACTTACACATTGTATGGGAGTGACTTCATTATTCAATACGAGATAACTGGATGACTCATAGATGTCATGGTCTTAAGGCAGAGGCTTATTTTGAAATATCTCCACACTCCTTATATTAACGTTATTAAATGATAATAATACCAATAATAATAAGCTTTATTCATATGGCACTTTTATATAGCAAGTTTTTTTTTTTTTACTTTACACAAGTGGAAGTAAAAATAAACAAATACATACAAGAACAATAAAACAATAGAACGATATAAAATAGTTAAAAACAAAATAATAATTAAAAAAATAGAATGAAATAAAATACAAATATTTTAAAATGCATTTAAAATCCAAACAAATAAAACTGTCACGCCTCACCAAAGAACCTCAGTGTTTGGATTATTGTGCTGTGCCGGGAGGCATTACGGACCGCCTCATCATTAATGCGGACCTATCCGGAAGCCCCACCGCGATCGGACTGATTATTGAACTCAGCTGTGGGGCTTCATATTTAAGCACGTTTGCGAGAGACGTTACTCGCGGTTTATTTAGCCTCATGTGGGCTCTCGTCTGTCTGTGCCTCCTAGGTCTGTGCCAAGGTGTGTTCGCATGTGCGTGCTTACCTCCAGCAGCTGAGATAGATAGATATATATATATATATAACATCAAAGCTTTGACAAATCTGAAAATGCCTAAAAGTAATAAATATTATGTAAATAAATGCTTTTTATACTAAATTTTATCTGTGAACGCTTTCATAAATCAGATTATGCCCAAAAATAATAACATCATAATAAATGTTTATTAGACAAAATTATATATGTGAAAGTTTTAACAAATCAGATTATACCTAAAAGTAATAAATAACATCATTACAACAATTTATTAGACAAAGTTATATCTGTAAAACCTTTCACAAATCTGAAAATGCCTACACACAACACACAGTATGTAAATAACTGCCTATTAGACAAAGTTATTCTGTGATAGTTTTCAGAACTGATGGAGGGTAACTGTAACCTGTGCTGATTCTCTATATGATCAGTTTTTGAAGTTATACGGCCTGCTTGGGCGGTTTTATGGCGAGTTAAATTAAAGGCTTAATCATTTCGCATGTTGTCATTTTCCGTCCTCACGGTTTTATATGAGCCACGTACGACAGAATTAAGACATTTACATTACATTTACAGCATTTAGCAGACGCCCTTATCCAGAGCGACTTACAATCGATACAGCCTTACAATCCAAGCAATTGTGGGTTAAGGGTCTTGCTCAAGGACCCAAGAGTGGCAGATTGTATGGACCTTTTGGTCCATAGTCCAGTACCTTAACCGCTAGGCTACCCACAGTCCCTGTGAAAAGTTTCACAAATCAGCCTGGTCACCTTACTGCACGTGTCAGTAATCTAATGGTCACCATCAGAAGTTAGAAGCTTTTGAAAATCAAGCCCTAAAATGTAATGCCGAATGGTTTCACTTTAGATGATGACGTCACCTGAATTCACAAATCAGGACGAGCCAAATGTAGAATTCATTACAGTTTAAAGTGACTTTATCACGGAATGCAAGGCGAAAAAAGCTCCGAATCGCTAACCGCAAGCCAACTTTACTGCGGTTGGCCATTTGGCTTCTACTCTTTTATAGTTGCAGTCTTTTTTTCTTTACAGGTTCACTGCTCATTCTACAGCATAAGGCTCCGCTCACAGCACACACACACACAGCACACACACACACTGCTCTGTCACTAACGGAGCTACTACACCCGGGAGTTTGTATCAGTTTTGGCGCGTTATTGGCCAATGAGGCTGTGACTGGAATCCGGGACTGTAGCTGTCAAAATCAAAATGGCCCATAAATCGTGATGTCCCGGACAATACGGGACGATTGGCAACCCTAGTGCCTCCCGCGGTTCCTCGCTGCTTTCCTGTCCGCCCGTTATGGGTTTTGGTTACGTCCGTGCCTTCCAGGTTCCTCCGTTAATGTTCAGTTTCGCTGTACCCTGTGTTAAGTCAGGTATCGCTTCTTTTGTTACTTCCGCGTCGGTTTGTTTTCACACCTGTTTTACGGCTTCGGCTTAGTTTATGTTCGCATCCGTTTTCAGTCCCTGCCTGTTTTCGTTTTGTACTCGTTATCCGGCTTTGGCTTAGTCTATGTTTGCACCCGTTTTCGGTCCGCACCTGTTTTCCGTTTTGCCCCCGTATTCCGGCTATGCGTGTTTTCTATTTGCTGTTTTTCCCTCGTTTGTATTCAGCACTATAAAATTCCCCATTTTACTGAGTACCTGCGTGCGTCTCAACCTGTCAGTGTTTTTAGCCCCAGCGTTACAAAAACATTAGCAAAAAGTCAACCCAAACAGGTGTGTCTCAACCCTCCTCTTAAATGTGTTAAGATCGTCCAGAGCCCTCAGGTCATCAGGAATAGAGCTCCAAAGGTTTGGCCAATAATAAGAAAAGGCTGCCTTTCCACTCTGTCGCCGGGTGGTGTCGGTATGACCGGCATGTTCCTGTTAGCTGATCTGAGGGTCTCGGTGGAACGTACCTAACAATCATGTCACTGATGTACTGGGGAGCCAAACCATTGAGGCATTTAAAAACCAGTAAAATAATCTTAAAATCAATTCTAAATGATACTGGTAACCAGTGTAGCTGTTTGAGGACCGGTGTGATGGGATCCATCTTTTTTTTTTTTTACCAGTCAGGATTCTTGCTGCAGCATTTTGCACCCGCTGTAGGTTTGAAATGGAGCTCTTTGGTAGGTTAGAAAGAAGAGCATTACAGTAATCCAGGCGTGAAGATATGAAAGCGTGTATAAGTTTCTCACTGTCAGCCAGTGAGAGCATGTTACGAACCCTGGATATATTTCTGAAATGCAGTTTTACAGACGTTGCTAAAATGTATCTTAAAACTAAGATCACTGTCGAAAGTGACAGTCAGGTTTTTGACCGTGCTTTGTGAGTCCAAAGAACAGGATTTTAACCATGTCAGTGCCTCTGCCTTCACTTCACCATTACCAATAACAATTATTCCAGTTTTATTCTTATTTAGCTGCAGAAAATTATGACACATCCAGGAGTTAATATCATCTAGACACCAAAGCAGGGTGTTGATAGATAGACAAGGGTCAGAAGCTAAGGACATATACAACTAACTGCATACTGATGAAAGGAAATATTATATTTGTTAATTATTCTGGCCAGTGGTAGCATGTAAAGATTAAACAGCATTGGTCCTAGAATGGAGCCTTGTGGCACTCCACATGACAGAGGGTGACGCTTGGATGAGGAATTTCCAAGTGTAACATAGTATTCACGGCTACTCAAACAGGACTGGAACCAGATAGTGCTGAGCCAGTGAGACCGACCCAATCGTGTAGGCGATTAAGCAAAATCTCATGGTTGACAGTGTCAAAGGCTGCACTAAGGTCTAACAGAACTAATATAGATGTATCACCAGCATCTTGATTAATTTTAAGATCATTTAAGACTTTAATTAGGACTGTTTCTGTGCTGTGATGGGCCCAAAAGCCGGATTGAAAAGCTTCATGTGTGTGGTTAAAATGGATATAGTCATTTAGTTGAATAGACACCACCTTTTCAATGATCTTACCCAGAAAAGAAACATTAGAAATTGGTCTGTAATTTCCAATAATGGATGGGGCAAGATTGTTCTTCTTAAAAAAAACCCTAATAACAGCAGTTTTAAGACTCTGGAGGTAGATTCCTTGTTGTAGTGACTGATTATCAATGTTTCAAACAGCATCAGAGAAAAGATCAGATAATTGTTTGAAATCTTTGGTTGGTAGAGGGTCAAGAGGGCAGCTGGTGTTATTCAGACGTGAGATCACTTTGGTGAGGGTTTCACGACTAACTGGGGCAAAGGCTGACAAATTACTCAAATTAATTACTGCCTTGCTGGGAGCCAAGTGTACCAGGGGTGGGAGGCCGCTACTAACAATGCCTTCTCTAATGGAATGTATTTTTGTACCCAAAGAAGTATGCAAATTCTTCACATTTTTCATGTGAGGTCTCTAATGTGGATTGAGATGAACAGTTAACCAGTCTGTCTATTGTAAGAAAAAGGAATTTAGGATAATATTTATTATTGTTGATAAGGCTAGAGAAATACTCTGACCTTGCAGTCCTAAGTTGGCTGTTGTTGAGCTGTTTAAGGTAATTTTTGTATATATCATAATGAATAGTGAGTTTAGTCTGTCTCTATTTTCTTTCAGCATGCCTGCATTCTCTCTTTAACTTAATTATGGTATTTGAATTTTTTCATGTGGCTTTATTAATGCATGGCACATATTTAGTTTTTAGTTGTGTCCTGAATGTTAATGCAATCGCTAATTCTGGTGGTGAAATTTTCAACTAGGCTATCACAGTCAGCCTCAGTAACAGGGAAGGTTAAGGCAAACAGATCTGAGAAAGTAGTTTGAAAATCATCAGTAAAATATTGCTGCTCAGGATAATTTTTTTTTAAATATTGTATGCCAACTGCTAGGTCAGGCCATGATCCTGAACAGGATTAAGCAGACACGAAAATGAATGAATGAATGAATAATCATTTAAGGTAGTCTAATACTATCTTATACTAATTCTACATTCTTGAAACATTTCAGAAGTATTACTTCATGTAAATATTATCATCAATTTTAACTCGGAACATAAAAGGTTATAACATGAATTTGGTTTTAAAATAGTTGTATTCAGGAAAACAAGTAACAATAAAAAGAATTAGATGTAATTTTAGATGCAAGTAACAGCTGTGTTTTGAAAATTAAATTCACAAAATAAATGATATTAAAGAAATACTCTCACTGACAAAAAAATCACTAAGAGGGATTTGCCGGAATTGAATGAAACTTTATATGTATAATCAGCTATCACTGTGTCTTATGATGTCTTAAGACATCTTGACAGGCCTAAATAAGATGTCTTGAGACATTTTGTTATGCAAAAACATCTCAAGACATCTTAGCACTGAATGAATGAAGACATCTCTGTGAATGAATTATGAATTATTTCACAGTTGTACTATGAATTTTGGTGGTAATTTGGCCACTTCATGATTCTACTATCAAATTTCACAGTACATTTTTTCCTGGGATATTAATAACGTGTTGTATTTCTTGTAATACATTTTTTAAGTAGTTAATAACTTAAGGTAGGCTAATAATTTCTACATTCTAAACCTTTCAGAAGTATTAGTTTATGTAAATATTATCACCAGTTTAAACCCATAACAAAAAGATTATAAAATGAATTTGGGTTAAAAATTGTTTGAATCAGGAAACAAGTAACAATAACGAATTAGAGTTTATATATCAGTATCATCAGTGTATTGAGAATTACAAAGACTGAACTTGTGTTTAAATTCACAAATAAATATCTAAATACTACATCTGAGTGCACTGCTCTTCATCTCGGGCAGGTCAAAAAATACATTAAACATGATGTTTAAGTTTATTAAGTCCGTTAGAACGGTAACGATATTCTCCGATCGCGAGACGTGATAACGTCACTTCCCATGATGACGAACTAATTTGGAAACTTTCTCAGACGGACGTTAGGCGCTTTCGCTAAGTTAGTCAGCTCGTTTGTAACGCCGTAAGGATATTTCATATTAAATATGAGTTAATGTATTTAGAGACGTTATTAGAATTGTTATTGAATCGTTCTGGATAAATCCGGTTTATTTACAACAATACAGGCTGATAAAGTGTTAGCGGCTAGGCTAACTGTTCCTCACACAGCTAAACAATAAATAGTCATCTTTATCCATGTGTGAGCTATACAGGATGTGATGTGTGTTGGTGTTGTTTGTTTATAGTTTTCACTTCACAATGAATGTGAGTGAAGAAGGAAGTAAAGGTTCCAGCTTCCCACGCCTCTGTTTCCCTTCATGCTTAGTCTGAGTTAAATACACTCTGTAAGAGAGCATTATAATATAGGAAAGTATATTACATTAACTGTAATTAGATTAAGATCCAGTGAGAACTAGAATTTATTATGTAAAAAATTAAATGTATACACATATTTTCATGTAATAAATTAACTGTAAGAAAAGTAAATTGTATTATATAGAATGCATTTGGAAAGTCTTTAGAAACTTTCACTTTTTTCACATTTTGTTATGTTGCGGCTTTGTACTGAAATAAATAAATAAAGATTTTCCCCATCATTCTGCACCAATACCCCATAATGACAAAGTGAAACCAGATTTTTAGAAATGTTGCAAATTTATTGAAAAGGAAAAACTAAGTTAATGCATTTTTTGGATAAGGAGTCTTCTTGGGTATGATGCCACATGGTTTGAATTCCTGGATTTTGGGATTCAAACAGCCATTGGCTGGGCCACTCAAGAACATCCACAGAGTCGTCCCTAAGACAGTCCTGTGTTGTCTTGGCTCTGTGCTTAGGGTCATTGTCTTGTTGGAAGGTGGAACTTCGGCCCAGTCTTCTGTCTGGTGAAGTGCTGCAGTGATGGTGGACCTTCTGGAAGTTTCTCCCATTTGCACACAGGATCTTTGGAGCTCAGCCAGAGTGACCATTGGGTTCTTGGTCACGTCTCTTGCAAAACACCCATCTCCCCTGGTTACTTAGTTTGGTGGGGCGGCCAGCTCTAGGAAGAGTCCTGGTTATTTCAAGCTTCTTCCATTTAAGAAATATGGAGGCCACTGTGCTCTTGGAAACTTTCAGTACATCAGAATGTTTCGTATCCTTGTCCAGATCTGTGGCTTCCCACAATCCTGTCTCTGAACTCTACAGGCAGTTCCTTCCTCCTCAGGGGTTGGCTGAGTTTTTGCTCTGATATCCATTGTTAGCTGTGAGACCTTCTATAGACAGGAGTGTGTCTTTGTAAATCATGTCCAGTCAACTGTCTAGTCAAAATTTATAAAATTCTGTTTTCTCTTTCTCATTATGGGGTATTGGGTGCAGAATGATGGGGAAACCTTTTTTTTTTTGTTGAATTAATTTAAATAAATCACTAGATGGAAGCAATTTATTTATCTGCAAATTATTAATGTACTATGTATATTAATATTAAGGATTGATAGTAAAAAATATTCATAAAATAAAAGTAGATTTGTATAAAAATAAATATTATGCATGAGACGTTCTTATAGTCATGACGTCTTAAGATGCATGTCTATAGACATGCCTTAAAGACATTCCACAAGATGTCTTAAGACATGTCTGAAGACGTTTTAAGAGGTCTTCATAATGTGTCTTAAGACATGTCTGAAGACTTCTTAAGATGTCTCAAGATGAGGTGATGGCTGGGTATGAACTGGTACAATCTTACAAAACAAGCAATTGTGGGTTAATGGTTACTCAAGGACCCAACAGTGGCACCCTGGACCTTAAGGTCCAGAGTCCAGTACCTTAACCACTAGGCCACCACGTTATTTTCTGGTTAAACAGTCAAGACGTATTGCCAGAGCATCACAGCATAGGCTTTTTAGTGCAGAATTTTATGTAGAACAATCTAGCAATTCCACGGATTTAACAGTAGATAATGTCAGATATTCACATGGTGAAAACAAGTCAGCATTTTTTTTAATTATGTAATTTATTTTATACTTTTTCTCAAAGATGACCTCGGGCAATGAAGGAGTGGCTCTATAAAAAGCATTTCAAGGTCCTGGCATGGCCTAGCCAGTCTCCAGACCACAACCCCATAGAAAATTTGTGGAGGCAGTTGAAAGTCCGTATTGCCCAGCGACAGCCACAAAACATCACTGCTCTAGAGGAGATCTGCATCCAGGAGTGGGCCAAAATACCAGCTACAGCATGTGCCAGCCTGGTGAAGACTTACAGGAAACGTTTGACCTCTGTCATTGCCAACAAAGGTTATGTTACAAAGTATTGAGTTGAACTTTTGTTATTGACCAAATACTTATTTTCCACCATAATTTACAATTAAATTCTTTAAAAATCCTACAATGTGATTTCCTGGATTTTTTTCTCATTTTGTCTCTCATAGTTGAAGTGTAGCTATAGACCTCTCTCATCTTTCTAAGGAGGAGAACTTGCACAATCAGTGACTGACTAAATACTTTTTTGCCCCACTGTATCATGATGAATCTGAAGATTCAGAGGCCAAAAGATGCAACTCCAAAGTTACATTGTTTTCTGTCATCATGACTTCTACATGACCGCCAAGGCTGCATGGTTCACCGATGTCAGCGACGTGAACAGGAATCCCCTCATACATAGATACATACAAGGAGGCACTGCTTCATGTCAGCTAGTAAAGTACCCCTGCTGACAACCTGTCCGTAGGGCTGGAAACACAATCCTTTCTGACTTGTCCGCATATACAGGGTGTACCACAGATGCCTTGTTTGTTTTGAGAGACGGGTGAAGTCTCAATTAGGTGTAGTACGTATGTCTCTAAACAGAGCCAAGGCTCGAATAGATGATACGAATGACGGCCGATAGAGTAAGGGTGCGAAGCCTGATTGACCTCAAGCATGCTCTTAAATAGCTGAGCCCACAGGTGTCGGAATTAGCATAGGTAAAGGCAACTCGCGCGTGATTGCGATCACTAGTTACATCCTTGTGAGTACACATGCCGATGCTGCCCTCTAGTGTCGGCTGGGGGGATCCTCACTATAAAAGAGAAAGAATGCAAAGACGAAGCTGGCGTCTGTAAGAAATTATTGTGTTTAAAATGTTTGTTCAGTCTAGGGGTTTTATTTTAATATTTTGGTCTAGCTAGATTTGTAACTGAATTAAAGACACCTTAACCATTAATTTAAGATGAAGGAACATCAGGCTCTGTGGAACATGAAATCTTTGTGGATCAACCAAATGAAGCGTGCCAAAAAAATCTAATTAAAAAGGAAGAACCTGAATATGTAACCCATCATTGGGTGATAAGTTGTTACCTTAAAATGTAATTATACTTTTAATTAGTATCTAACCTTATAGAAAGTATAAATTATAAAGGTGATCCACAAGATTTCCTCAGGTGTTTGTCTGAGATCTTCTCTGTACTTAATAGAATATTTAATTAGTTTGATGCTTTAAGATGTACTGATTCATTCAAAACAGGTTTATACTGTGAATATCAGAACCTTAATCTTTGGTTTGCAAGTGAAATCTAAGATGTAGCAAGAGAAGTAGAAATCTTAAGCAGAAAGTTCTTCCTCCATTTGGTATCAGATAAGGAATTATTGTCTTTATGTGCAGACATTGGTTATGTTATATGTCATGTCATGTCATCTTACATGATACTACTCAACTCATTGTTCTGCTGACCGGCAGAAGAGAAGCTTACAGAAGAAGCCAATAAAAAAGGAAGAGACTGAAGATGTAGCTGGAGAAACATCAAGCTCTGTGGAGAACATCAACTCTGTAGAACAGGATGGAGGATTCCACTTAAAGAATGTAAATGAGGAGCAAACTGAAAATTATCTTACTATCACAGTTACAGGTGAGAATTGTACAATAGCACGTCCACACTAAAGTGTTTCTAATTTTTCTTATTGTGGATTTTCTGCTTCAGGCATGACCAGTGATTCAGAACAGAACATTGCTGCTGAACAGAGAGGTCTCCAATCTCAGCAGTGCAGCCAATCAAAAGAGAAATTCTTTCATTATATACACTGTGGGAAGAGATTTGCTAAACATAGAGATCTCCAGCAACACCAACACATCCACACTGGAGAGAAAACATATCAGTGCTTAGTATGTTGCAAGAGTTTTCCAAGAAGAGTCATCTCCAGCAACACCAACACATCCACACTGAAGAGAAAACATATCAGTGCTCAGTATGTTGCAAGAGTTTTCCAAGAAGAGTCATCTCCAGCAACACCAGCTCATCCACAATGGAGAGAAACCATATCAGTGTTCACTGTGTGGCAAGAGCTTTAATCATAAGGGTAATCTCCAGTCAACGTTTCTGTAAGTCTTCACCAGGCTGGCACACACTGTAGTTGGTATTTTGGTCTATTCCTCCATGCAGATCTCCTCTAGAGCAGTGATGTTTTGGGGCAACACGGACTTTCAACTCCCTCCACAAATTTTCTATGGGGTTGAGGTCTGGAGACTGGCTAGGCCACTCCAGGAGCTTGAAATGCTTTTTACGGAGCCATTCCTTTGTTGCCTGAGCGGTGTGCTTGAGATCATTGTCATGCTGGAAGAACCAGCCACGTTCCATCTTCAATGCTCTCATGGATGGAAGGAGGTTTTGGCTTAAAATCTCACTATACATCGCCCCGTTCATTCTTCCCTTAACACGGATCAGTCGTCCTGTCCCCTTTGCAGAAAAACAGCCCCAAAGCAGGATGCTTCCACCCCCATGCTTCACAGTAGGTATGGTGTTCTTGGGATGCAACTCAGCATTCTTCTTCCTCCAAACACGGCGAGTTGAGCTTTTACCAAAAAGTTCTATTTTGGTTTCATCTGACCACATGATATTCTCCCAATCCTCATCTGGATCATCCATATGCTCTCTGGCAAACTTCTGACGAGCCTGGACATGTACTGGCTTAAGCAGGGGCACACCTGGCACTGCAGGATCTGAGTCTCTCTCGGCGTAGTGTTACTGAGAATCTACGGCTCTCGAGCTCACTAAGACTCGCTACAATGTCCGGCACTCTGGCTCCTGGGATACATGTAACTGTAGCTGCTGGTGTCCCTAAAGGGGTAGCCAGTTTCACGTGTCACAAGAGTCACCTATGACCAGATCTTTCCACAAGCTGCTCAGTGGGTGCATCAATGTGGAGGGTAAACCTGTTGGACACGTGAACAGGTAAAGAGTGGTGCTCAGGGGGGCTAGCCTTACGACTACGTCGCCGAACCGTCACCCACTTGCCCTGCTGCGAGGGCGTTGCCAGGGCGGGGGGCACTAACTACACCTGTGGCATCCAGATCTGCTAAGCTAGAACCTGAGCTAACCTTCTCTGTCTGGATGTGTGCCTCTAAAACTACAATCTTCTTCTTCAGACTAGCTACATGCCTACACCTATTACAAATAAAATTTAAACTAATGATGGAGGAAGAATAGCTGAACATGCAACACTCAGCACAGGAAAAAAGTGCAGCAGAAACCATGTTAATACAATTAATTAAATAATAAATTAAAGGTACTTAGCTTCGAGTGGTGTTGTGGGGTGCCGATTGAACATATGGTTTAGTCGATGGTAAGCTGCAGCTGATGTTCCAATGCAATTCTTCCATGAGACGTTTTTGTTACCAGTTTTTACTCCTTAGTTACATTTACAACATTTCTTACATTTACAGCATTTTCATGGGTTTGGTTCACACGGTGTGGAATAGCTTATCAGTTGTGATCATTGTTTAGTGACCTGCACAGTTTCTTGTTGCGGAGCAGTGGTGTCCAAAGCAACTACAACAGACGTACTGTTGACTGTAGCTAATAAAGAATCAGTTAGGTCCTCATCCTACTTAATCTGGTGTAGTAACATTATTCTGCCTTCAAGCACCGCGATTTTCCCATAGAGACGCAGCCAGCTGGAGAAGATAGTGGGGACATTTTAGCTCTTAACTAAAAGACAGGCTAGATGGAAATTCGAGCGTAAGGATGGAGATACTGTGTCAGTGTTCAGTGTGTGGCAGGCACTTTAACCTTAAAGGTAATTTCCAAATACACCAATGCATTCACACTGGAGAGAAACCATATCACTGCTCAGTGTGTGGAAAGAACTTTACTCAAAAGACTTCTCTCCAAGCACACCAACGCTTCCAGACTGCCGAAAGGGCATTTCACTGCTTAGTGTGTAACAAAAGCTTCATGCAAAGGTATCATCTTAACCAGCACCAGTGCACCCAAACCAGAGAGAAAACATACAACTGCTCACAACATGGAACGAGCTTTACTCGATTGAGTACTCTCAAATCTCACCAACTGACTCACATATATTTGAACAGAATTGGTTTGCCAAATGTGATTGAGATCTGGCTTGCACAGACCCTTTACCTCAACTCCATCAGACACCTTGAAAATGCACTGGAATGCCAAAAGTGAGCCAGGGCTTATTGTAACATTAGAAGCCAAACTCTGTCAAGTTCCAAAAGCTAGTGGAAAGCTGTTTTTAGAACAACAAAGGCTGTTGTAACAACACATGTGAGGGAAACTCCATACTAATATGCATGTTTTGGAAATATTTTTGGGTGTCCACAAACTTATGTCTATATAATAGTGTTCATTATGCTGGGTGTAAGAACAGAGGTTCTTTACCGTCTCCGTCTAGTGTCCAGTAGGTGGCAGTGATATGGCTATGGTATACTAGTGGTATGTCAGCTGCTGAAAGAATGAACAAAGTAGAAGACCTAGAAGTAGAATAGAGGATGGGAACGTGACGGAAAGGGACTGAGGGGATTAGAACACGGAGGCTACTGTAGATGCAGCAGTGGACATTGCGGCGGTGTTATCCTGCGTCAAAACAGCGAAACTGTTGATGCATGTTGTTATCGATTGCCATAATAGTTCCCACGATCGGCGTGGAAAACGTGTTTCAAATGGACTGCGATTTTTCAGTTTTCCAGCTTGGAAGCATGGAAACGGAACGCATGTCGCCGAGATAACAAAGAGGCGTCGCATGGCATGGGTAGGAGCCGTAAGACGAATAGACATCACCTTCAACAACATTTCCCCACATGTTCGCGTGTTCAAGGCATTTTCACACAGGTCAGATGCAATCAAAGCACAGTTATCTGTTCTGCGATTATGTGGCTAGCTGGCCTTTGGTCTGATAACAAAGTTAACTGGGCTACTAATGTAATCATCTATAATGTAATTAAGTTTAATATTTGTTTTAGGGAAGCCAGCCTATGAAATGAGCTGTGTAACCGTAGAGCAGAAAAGAAGCTAGAAAAGGTATGTGTGGATGAGGTTAAATCATCTATATATTATACTTTATCTTCACAGCTGATGGAGGTTCAGTTAAGTATAATTGAGGATCATTATGGATTTGAGGAACTTTTAATTTCCTTTTGCTTTCTGCACACAAGGTAAGTTCCACTGAAACTTCTAGTCTCTCAGCTAAGTTAGCTTCCATCATGGAGCTTCTCTGTTCTCTTTTGGGTTTCTGGTCATACAGGATATTTCACTAAAGTTCACTTAATGAGATCCTGTTCATTTAGTGGTAATTCTGAGATGATAAGGATGAAGCAGGTGGGTTATGGAGCTAACATCAGGCTTATTGGTCGAACAGAAACAGGTCATCATCTACTAAAATTAACCATGGACTCTGCTTAGTGGTTTAATCAGCAGGGGTTTGAGAAATGTTTCTTTCTGAAGATCCAGTTTATTTGGTTCTCACTCTTTTCTGAATATGCACTCAGGGCTGTAAGGGGTAACTAGGTGTGTTTTGGAACACCATCATTTAGCTGATTCTTCATCAAACTCAGAGAAGCAAATCGGGTGACCATATTTAGCTCCTGAAGAGAAGATAAGGTCCCAGATAGCAAGCATACCTTGCACCAACGTTGGCTAAACGACATTAGATACGTTGGCAAAAGACGTTTGGCCAACGTTGACCTAACGTCAGGTGTCAACCAGTGTTAGATGGTGGGCCAAACTTGGTCTGATGTTGGTCTGACATTGTCCTGATGTCGGCGTCAAACCAGTGTTAAACAGTGGGCCAGGGTTGGTCTGACGTTGGCTTCTGGCCACTTGTAACAATATAAACTTTCTGAAAGTATAATTGGAAAAATAAACTATTAAAATATGTGATGTATAATGAGCAAATTGAGAAGTTTAAATACAACAGTGGTGCAGAGGTTGGCGCAGTCACCTCACAGCTCCAGCTTGATCCCAACCTTGGACTCCATCTGTGTGGAGTTTTCATGTCCTCTCTGGGTCTGCAGGGGTTTACTCTGGGTGTTCGTTTCCTCCCACAATCCAAAGGCAGGTTAACTGATTACACTAAATTGATCAATCTGAGTAAGTATAGTTTTGATGCATCTTTGTGTCTGTTCTTAAATATCCACTGATGCTGAAAGAAACAGTAAATAAACCAATCAAACAATCACAAGTTTCCAAACAATAAAAAGTTGTAAGATCTCTAACAAGGAGAGGTGTTGGGAGTTTGGAATTTTAATTTATTGATAACATGTACTCATTTATAAGTCAATAACTTATGTATTTTTAAATACAAATTTAATATTTCTACAATAACTTATGGAATATGTAACAAATATTTTATAATGTTTAACTATTAAATAAAAAGGTGCATGGATTCTTCCCTTCCCTCAGAATCGGTCACTGAAAGACAAAAAGAAAGAAATGAATGAAATTTACAATAAGAAAGGCACAGTTCTATTGAATATATCAGTTAAATGGGTTACATTTTAGTTCTGCATCTCAATTCTATAAATTTTAAATATTATTTCTACTAGTTAGTTCCTTATGTACAAGATGCTTAATCTTTTCTAGTTCTTCCTTTTAAAATTATATTAATTTAATTCAGTGGAAATGGTGTGTACAAGAAAAATAGCATGTCTAAGATTACCAGCACTGTATGCACTGAAATTTGGAGTTTTGGAATTTGGAGAATGAGAAAAAAATCATAAGGTTTTCATGAGATGTGCTTAAACATGTTCTTGTCTATAATGGTCTGACATTATGAGTGGTTATCAAGGCCCTGCTACAACTGTATATTACTCAATATTACTGTAATGACTTACTCGAAATCAGTAGAACTCAAGCAGTGACACACTTGTGATCTACTTGGACAATCTGCAATCAACACACAAACAAACAGGTGTTTATTATGTACCCATTATGTATGGTTATTATATACCCACTCACTTTTGAAAGATCTTTTGAATAAGAGAAGTGGTACCTTGAATAGAGTACAACCGAAATAAACAGTGACTGAAAACCCTTCCTTTGTACAAATCACACATTCTTGTTTTTATTGTATTTTTTTTAAACATCCAAAATTTTGGGGAAATAATATTGTAATATTACACTGAATAGCGTTACAATTAAAACTCACTGTGCACAACAATGCACACATTAGCTTAGAGAAGCTTTAACACTGCTGGTGATAATCCCTTCAACAACGCCACTGCAACATTTACTGCATAGGACAGACCAGTTTGCTTGATTTTGTGCCATTTGTAGCCAATGTACTTGACGCTCTAGAACTTCACAGAGTATCCTAATCACAGCAAGCGACTTCTTAGTGGAATATGGCCTGGCAGCTGTTATAACTGCTAGCAAAACGATTAGCGTGATTTAAACTTAATCGATTGTATTTTAAGCTTATTTATGTGTTTAAGCTTAATCCGGTGCTTATTCAGATTCCATTTAGAGCTCAGCGGAATTAACGGCCATTGTACATTTAAATGAGAAGATCACGCGCTTCAGAACGCTAAAATGAACACGCGCTTCTGTGCATGTATCATATATAATATGTACAGCAGCTGTGCACTAATGTCATTAATGTTTGCAAATACAGTAAGGTTTAAATATTTACTGACCTGACGTGCAGCGTCGTTCCCGTCCGAGCGTTTTCTTCTTCCGGGGTTTTGGGGCGACTGGACAAACCTTTCCGTGCATTACCACTAATGGACTGCGTGTGGCGCACCCAGATCAAATGTAAACTTTTTGAAATTACTCTTTTAGATGAATCTGGGAACTGACTCGCACTTTATGCAGCCTTCAAGTGGTGTCGGAAATATCGTATTTACGAGATGAGATCACGTAAACGTCACCGCAATGTCGTATTTACCAGTGGGAAACTCGGATTTTTCGACAAGCCCCGACTTTCCGAGTGGGGGGCGTGTCAGTAACGAAACGTCATGGCGGCTGCCGGCATGGATGCTGCTACTACAGTAAACGTAAAGTTTTTAGTTTACTACCAGTAGTTTTGCATGTTAACTATACAGTTTAAGCTTGTGTACATTTTGTCCAACTTGCACTAATGTTAATGAGGAATTACAGCAAAATAATATTATAAAATATTACTCATCTAATTCGTGTCCTGTTCGCTTCATTCTATTCAAGTAAGGCTAAATAAACTTGCTGGTTTTGCCTATACAAAAATAGAAGTAGTACAAACAAAAGTTTTCTTTTGGCGTCACCACCCGACAAAAAACACTTGAATGTACATCATGTCGTAAGTACCACCTCCGAACTCGTAAGTAGGAACTTCCGAGGACGACTTGAAGGCAGCATTAGACCCATACACGTTCTTTTTTTTTTCATTCAGTTCTTGCCGCTGTCCCTACCGATTAGGATTTGTGATACAGAGTACTGATTACTTAAATATCATTTTGCCGCCCCAAAAGTCTTATTTTGAAAAATAAACATGCTTTGTATTTCGGTGAAACTATACAGGAAAAACTGGCCAGATAAAAATGTATGCCACAGACCAACGTCTGTGGCTTTTCGACACCGACCTCCGTCCCTTAACGACCATTATCCAACGTTCTGAATATTCAGCCGACCACAGACCAACGTCGTCATGATGGCGCAATTCGACGTGGTTCAGTGGCTTTGTTCGCCGATATTGGGCCAGCGTACTCTTGCTATCTAGGGTAGTTACTGTTTTAAGATGTTTATCTATGATTCCCAATAAATTTTCTTCAACGTGTTCAAGTTTGACCAGACTGCTGTATTTTATTGGTAAAAATGGTTTGGTGATCTCTTTGTAAATACTAATGTTTGTACAACTGATTAAGAACATGTATTGAAGTTTTGAAAGCTGAATGTATTTTGGTCGTTAGGTTTATGAAGACATGAAGACAGAGACTTTGAAATCTGAAGAACAAACCTTATCCTGTATGAGACCTGTCCCCTCTGTGGACCAACAGATTGGAGGTGTGTAAAAGAGGAAGAATCTGAATACAAAAGTCAAGTCAGATCTATTTATATAGCGCTTTTTACAATGGAGCATTGTCTCAAAGCAACTTTACAAGTTTAGATTATCTCCTAATATCTATGTCCAATCCCAAATTGAGCAAGCCTAGGGTGACAGTGGCAAGGAAAAACTCCCTAAGTGTGATGAGGAAGAAACCTTGGGAGGACCAAGACTCAAAAAGGGACCCAACCTCCATAGATGATAAATCTAAGAACGAAACTAAAGTCATGGGGTCATAGTTCAAATAAAATGTGAAAGATGCACATCGGCATTAAGTGGCCCGGGTATGATGGGGCTGGAGCTGATGATGGAAACAGCTTGGGTGAAGCTGCAGCGGATGAACATCATGTGTGGGGCTGGAACTGGTACCGGAACACAGCTCGGAGAGAAAACAGAAAATGTTATTAGTTATTGATTAAGAGCACAGTGTCTATTAACAATCACTGATGCCATGTCAATCACTGAAGCCAAGTTTAGCACGAGACCCCGGCAGCATTAGCTATAGCAGCATAGCTAGAAAGAGGAGAACTGGTAGGAAACACAGCCAAGAGGGATCACATGAGACATTGGCAACCCCACGGGAGGCAGAAGACAGCAACTCAACGTCTCTGATCACCATAAGACTCTTTGACTATGAACCCCCAGCTCTGCCCTTATTCTAAGGCAAGGATGCACGAGTCAAGATCAAGAGGACTGAAGCCCAGTTCAGTAAGAACCGCCCACTCGACACCCGGCTAACGGACAAGGCAGGCAGGCCAGACATGACTCCAGACTTCGGCACCAGTGACCCAAGCCATGCATCCCGGTCTAAATCTAGTCAAAAACCTGCGTAAATAAGTATATCTTTAGCCTAGACTTAAAATTTGGGAGAGTGTCCTGAATCTCGAAACGAAAGTGGGTAGTTTATATTCCATATAGTTGGGGGGCCATGTATGAGAAAGCCTTTCCCCCTGCTGTGACTTTTTTAATTCTAGGAACTGAAAGAAGTCCTGCACCCTGCGAACGAAGTATACGAGCTGGATTGTAAAACTCTAAGCGTTCACTCAGATAATGTGGGGCCAGGCCATGTAGAGCTTTATAAGTTATAAGAAGTATTTTGTAATCAATGCGGAATTTAACTGGTAACGGGACTGTAGTAGCCTACTGGGTAAGGTTCTGGGATTATGGGCCACAATGGTCCAGGGTTCAAATCCCACCTGTGCCAAGCTGCCACTGTTGGGTCCTTGAGCAAGGCCCTTAACCCACAATTGCTTGGATTGTAAGACTGTATCAATTGTAAGTCGCTCTGGATAAAGGACGTTTGCTAAATGCTGTAAATATAAATGTAAACTAGTGCAGTGATGATAGAACAGGACTGATATGATCAAATTTTCTAGTTCGAGTTAGCACTCGGGCAGCTGCATTCTGAACTAATTGAAGTTTATTTATAGATTTACTAGAGCAATCCAGTAAGTAAGGTGTTACAGTAATCCACCTTGAGGTTATAAACGCATGAACAAGTTTTTCTTCATCATTAAAAGAGAGGATATTTCTAAGTTTAGCTAAATTACATTAAAGAAAGCAATTCGAGTGATGCTGCTAATGTGTGCATCAAAGGGAGAGATCTGAATCAAATTGGACCCCTAAGTTTTTTACAGAGGGACTGGGCAATACTGGACAGCCTTCTAGATTTAGGATGATGTAGCCAACCTGTCTCTCACAACCTTGGGTCCCACTAATAGAACCTCAGTTTTATCTGAGTTTTAAGAGAAAATTAAATAACTTTTATTATTTATTTAATAATATCTTTTTTATTTCCTTTACACAGTCCTCAATTTTGTTGATTGTAAGGCTGTCATTAGGTTTTTGGCTGATTGGTACAGCTGTGTATCATCTGCATAGCAGTGGAAACTAATGCCATGTTTTCCTAATAACTGAGGCCTAGTGGCAGCGTGTACAGGGAGATATAAAAGCGGGCCAAGCACTGACCCCTGAGGCACACCATACTTCACTTTTGAGAGCTTAGACCTTAGATTATTTTATATGAACAAACTGGTACCTGTCGGTTAAGTAGGATTTAAACCAAGAAAGTGTTGATCCCTTAATACCTACAGTATTTTCTAGTCTGTTTAGTAAAACATCATGAATACAAAACTATCTCTGTAAGACAGCATGAAATGTTACAGTCCAACCTGAAGCTAAACGTCCCTCAATAGTAACTCTCATCTAACGTCTTTACCATCCAATCCAACAAACCCCAATATATTTGTGTTTTGAGGTGGAGAAACATGCACTCCTGTGGACCATCAGGATGGAGGTTTCCAGATTGAGTTTATGAAAAAGAAGAATTGAAAGATGAAGCTGACTTCTGTAAGAAATCATTAGTATTAAAGCGTACTCAAGTATCTAAATATATTCTGAATAATATTTATTTTTTTACATTTTGGGGATGGATAGATTGTAACTGAAGTAAAGACACAATAACCAACTAGTTTCAGGTGAAGGAACCCTCGGGCCTCTGTGGATTTATGGTATCTCTGTGGATCAACAGAATGAAGCATTCCAGAAGAAGCCATTTACAAAGGAAGAACCTGAAGATGTAACCCATCACTGGGTGGTGAGTTATTGACTTAAATTATACAGTGGGGCAAAAAGTATTTAGTCAGCCACTGATTGTGCAAGTTCTCCTACTTCGAAAAAGAATAGAGGTCTGTAATTTTCATCATAGGTACACTTCAACTATGCGAGAGACAAAATGTGAAAAAAATCCAAGAAAATCACACTGTAGGATTTGTAAATAATTTAATTGTAAATTATGGTGGAAAATAAGTATTTGGGTCAATAATAAAAGTTCAACTCAATACTTTGTAACATAACCTTTGTTGGCAATGACAGAGTCAAATGTTTCCTGCCAGTCTCCACCAGGTTGGCACACACTGTAGCTGGTATTTTGGCACATTCCTAAATGCAGATCTCCTCTAGAGCAGTGATGTTTTTGGGGCTGTTGCTGGGCAACACAGACTTTCAGCTCCCTCCACAAATTTTCTATGGGGGTGTGGGCTGGAGACTGGCTAGGCCATGCCAGGACCTTGAAATGCTTTTTATGGAGCCACTCTTCATTGCCCGAGCGGTGTGTTTTGGGATCAGTGTCATGCTGGAAGCCCCATCCATGTTCCATCTTCAATGTTCTCACTGATGGAAGGAGGTTTTGGCTTAAAATCTCATGATTCATGGCCCCGTTCATTTTTCCCTTAACACGGATCAGTCGTCCTGTCCCCTTTGCAGAAAAACAGCCCCAAAGCATGATGTGTCCACCCCCATGCTTCACAGTAGGTATGGTGTTCTTGGCTTTGATGCAACTCAGCATTCTTCTTCCACCAAACACGGCGAGTTCAGTTTTTTTTACCAAAAAGTTTTATTTTGGTTTCATCTGACCACATGATATTCTCCCAATCCTCTTCGGGATCATCCATGTGCTCTCTCGCAAAACTTCAGATGACCCTGGACAAATTCTGGCTTAAGCAGGGGGGCACGCTTGGCACTGCAGGATCCGAGTCCCTCTTGGCGTAGTGTGTTACTGGTGGTAGCCTTTGTGGCTTTTGGTCCCAGCTCCCTGCAGGTCATTCATCAGGTCCCTCCGTTGTAGTTCTGGGATTTTTGCTCATCGTTCTCATGATCATTTTTGACCCCACAGGATGAGGTCTTGTGTGGATCGAGGGAGATTATCAATGGTCTTGCAATGTCTTCCATTTTCTTACAATTGCTCCCACAGTTGATTTATTTTCATTTTCAGCATGTAACAGACGCTCTTACCCAGAGTGACTTGTAATTGTCCAATTGTAATCAATTGTAACTTACTCAAGGACCCAACAGTGGCAATTTGGCAGAGGTGGGATTAAGTACCTTAATAGTACCTTAATCGCCCAAGTACCCTTAACCGCTAGGCTACCACAGTATTTCACACTTGCCTATTGTAGGTTCACTCTTCCCAGCCTGGTGCAGGTCTACAATTTTATTCTGGTGTCCTTCGACAGCTCTTTGGTCTTGGCCATGGTTGAGTTTGGAGTCTGACTGTTTGAGCCTGTGGACAGGTGTCTTTTATGCAGATAACGAGGTAAACGGGTGCCATTAATACAGGTAACGAGTGGAGGACAGAAGAGCTTCTTAAAGAAAAAGTTACAGGTCTGTGAGAGCCAGAAATCTTGCTTGTTTGTGGGTGACCAAATACAATTTTCCACCATAAGTTATCATAAAATTGTTTACAAATCCTAGAATGTGATTTCCTGAATTTTTGTTTTTCATTTTGTCTCTCATAGTTAAAGTGAACCAATGATAAAAATTACAGACCTCCTCCATCTTTCTAAGTAGGAGAACTTGCACAATCAGTGGCTGACTAAATAATTTTTTGCCCCACTGTAATTATACATTGAATAATTTTCTAATTTTCTGATCTCCAAGCTTTTGCTCCTTTTGTTTGGATATAATACTCCGGTGTTCAAATGAGATCTCTTCTTTGCTTAATAGAATATTATTTAATTAGTTTGATGTTTTAAAATGTACAGGTTCTTTCAAATAAGCTTTATAAATATCAGATCTTTAACCTCTAGTCATCAGCAAACCAAGACCTTCAGTGGCAAGTAAAATCAAATGTGTAGTAAGAGAAGAAGAAATTTTAAACAGAAAGTCCTTCCTGCATTTGGTATCAGATAAGGAATTATTTTCTTTATGTGCAGACTTAGGTTTATTACCCATGTATTGTATTATAATAAGACTACTTATTGTTTGTGTCTGTGGAACATGGCATCTCTGACCAGGAGAATGGAGGCATCCAGAAGAATCCAATGAAAGAGGAAGATGCTGAAGATGGAACTGGAGGAACATCAAGCTCTGTGGAGAACATCAACTCTGTGGAACAACAGGCTGGAGGATTCAATATAAAGAAAATAAAAGAGGAGAAAACTGAAGATGGGGATTATGCTGACACAGTTACAGGTGAGAATTTCTAATAAACAGTTTGTACAATAGAACTTACACAATTAAATGTTTCTAAACCCCTCCCTACTCCATGACCTGTTTATTATCAGAAATCATCCTTGAAATGGGTACATGGAAACAATCTATGGCATCTGAATGAGGGTTAAGGGCTTTGGTTCCCAATAGTGGCAGGTTAGCAGTACTGGGACTAGCCCAGTACCTTAAAATATGTCCACCACTTTCCCATTATATACACTGAATGGCCACTTTATTAGAGGCTCCATTTATTAACACATTGGAGCTCCTTTGGCCTTCAGAACTCCATTAATTCATCATGCAACTGTGAAGGCCAGGGACGCAAGGGAAACTGAACTTCACACTGTAATACTGAGGTTGGTAAGTGGTGTCCTCTGTGTGTCTCCAGACAGTACTTTCATTGACTGACTTCTGAATTCCAATATATGTAATTACTGTTTATAGGCCGAATTACACATATTTAACTTCACCCTGAATATCAGTGTTTTAATGTAGATTGTAATGAGAATTTGGTCTGATAAGTGTCTTTTCTTTTTCAGGCATGGACAGTGATTCAGAACAGAAAATTGCCAATGAACAGAGAGCTCTCCAGTCTCAGCAGTGCAGCCAAACAAAAGATAAAACCTTTCACTGTATACAGTGTGGGAAGAAATTTGCTAAACACTGCATTCTCCTGGAACACCAATGCATCCACACTGGAGAGAAACCATATCAGTGTTCAGTGTGTGGCAAGAGCTTTAATTATAAGGGTCATTTTAATGTCCATCAACGCATCCACACTGGAGAGAAACCATATCAGTGCTCTCTCTGTGGCAAGAGCTTTAATCGTAAGAGTACTCTCAAAACACACCAGACCATCCACACTGGAGAGAAGTTATTTCACTGCTCAGTGTGTGGAAAGAACTTTGCTCATAAGACTTCTCTCCAATCACACCAACGCGTCCACACTGGCGAAAGGCCATTTCACTGCTCAGTGTGTGGCACAAGCTTTAGTCATAAGTTCAGTCTCCAAACACACCAACGGATCCACACTGGAGAGAAACCATATCAGTGCTCAGTGTGTGGCAAGAGCTTTAATCATAGGGGTCATCTCCAAAAACACAAACAGATCCACACTGGAGAGAAACCATATCAGTGCTCACTGTGTGGGAAGAGCTTTAATCATAAGGGTAGTCTCCAACAACACAAACGGATCCACACGGGAGAGAAACCATATCAGTGTTCACTGTGTGGCAAGAGTTTTAATTATAAGGGTCATTTTAATATACATCAACGCATTCATACTGGAGAGAAACCATATCAGTGCTCTCTCTGTAGCAAGACTTTTAACCATAAGAGTACTCTCCAAATACACCAGACCATCCACACTGGAGAGAAATTATTTCTCTGCACAGTGTGTGGCAAGAGCTTTACACATAAGACTTCTCTCCAAGCACACCAACGAGTCCACACTGGCGAAAGGCCATTTCACTGCTCAGTGTGTGGCATAAGCTTTAATCATAAGGATCATCTCCAAAAACACAAACGGATCCACACTGGAGAGAAACCATATCAGTGCTCAGTGTGTGGCAAGAGCTTTAGACAAAAGGGTACTCTACAAACCCACCAGGTCATTCACACTGGAGAGAAGCCATATCACTGCTCACTGTGTGGCAAGAGCTTTAGCCAAAAGGGTGCTCTGTTAACCCACCAGAACCTCCACATTGGAGACAAACCATATCAGTGCTCAGTGTGTGGCAAGAGCTTTAGCCAAAAGGGTGCTCTGCAAACCCACCAGATCATCCACACTGGAGAGAAACCTTATCACTGCTCAGTGTGTGGCAAGAGCTTTAATCAAAAGGGTAATCTCCAAACACACAAGCGCATCCACACTGGAAAAAGGCTATAATCATTTCTCAATGTGCAATCAAAGTTTTAAGCAAAACTGTTCTTTTTTTTGCATCCATACCAGAAAGAAATCTAATCACTGAATGGCAAGAGCATAATGTCAAAGTTCACAAACCATATCACCTTTCAGTTCCTTCACCATATATACAGTGGGGCAAAAAAGTATGTAGTCAGCCACTGATTGTGCAAGTTCTCTTACTTAGAAAGATGAGAGAGGTCTGTAATTTTCATCATAGGTACACTTCAACTATGAGAGAAAAAAATCCAGAAAATCATGTTGCAGGATTTTTAAAGAATTGAATTAGAAATCATGGTGGAAAATAAGTATTTAGTCAGCCACAAACAAGCAAGATTTCTGGCTCTCTCAGACCTGTAACTTTTTCTTTAAGACGCTCTTCTGTCGTCCACTCATTACCTGTATTAATGGCACCTCGTTATCTGTATAAAAGACACCTGTCCGCAGCCTCAAACAGTCAGACTTCAAACTCAATCATGGCCAACACCAAAGAGCTGTTGAAGGACACCAGGAAGAAAATTGTAGACCTGCAGTAGGCTGGGAAAAGTGAATCTACAATAGGCAAGCAGGTTGGTGTGAATAAATCAAATGTGGGAGCAATTGTAATAAAATGGAAGACATACAAAACCATTGATAATCACCCTTGATCTGGGGCCCCACGCAAGACCTCATCCCGTGGGGTCAAAATGATGATAAGAACAGTGAGCAAATATCCCAGAACTACACGGAGGGACCTGATGAATGACCTGCAGAAAGCTGGGACCAAAGCCACAAAGGCTACCATCAGAAACGCGCTACGCCGAGAGGGATTCAGATCCTGCAGTGCCAGGTGTGCCCTCCTGCTTAAGCCTGTACATGTCCAGGCTCGTCTGAAGTTTGCCAAAGAGCATATGGATGATTCAGAAGAGGATTGGGAGAATATCATGTGGTCAGATGAAACCAAAATAGAATCTTTTGGTAAAAACTCAACTCGCCGTGTTTGGAGGAAGAAGAATGCTGAGTTGCACCATACCTACTGTGAAGCATGGGGGTGGAAACATCATGCTTTGGGGCTGTTTTTCTGCAGAGGGCACAGGACGACTGATCCATGTTAAGGGAAGAATGAACGGGGCCATGTATCGTGAGATTTTAAGCCAAAACCTCCTTCCATCAGTGAGAACATTGAAGATGGAATGTGGCTGAGCCTTCCAGCATGACACTGATCCCAAACACACCGCTCGGCCAACAAAGGAGTGGCTCCGTAAAAGCATTTCAAGCTCCTGGAGTGGCCTAGACAGTCTCCAGACCTCAACCCCATAGAGAATTTGTGGAGGGAGTTGAAAGTTCGTCTTGCCCAAAACATCACTGATCTAGAGGAGATCTGCATGGAGGAATGGGCCAAAATACCAGCTACAGTGTGTGCCAGCCTGGTGAAGACTTACAGGAAACCCCAAGAAGTTGAATCTGTTCATCTGGACATAGATTTTTATTGGAGAAACGTTTCGTCACTCATCTAAGTGACTTCTTCAGTCAGGGACTGAAGAAGTCACTTAGATGAGTGATGAAACGTTTCTCCAATAGAAATCTATGTCCAGATGAACAGATTCAACTTCTTGGATTTTCTTACCTGGATCATTGAGCATGCATCAAGACTTACAGGAAACGTTTTGATCTCTGTCAATGCCAACAAAGGTTATGTTACAAAGTATTGAGTTGTACCAAATTTATTAAACAAATACTTATTTTCCACCTTAATTTACAATTAAATTGTTTAAAATCCTACAATGTGATTTCCTGGATTTTTTTTCTCATTTTCTCTCTTATAGTTGAAGTGTACCTATGATGAAAATTACAGACCTCTCTCATCTTTCTAAGTAGAACTTGCACAATCAGTGACTCACTAAATACTTTTTTGCCCCACTGTAGAAGACACTGCTTCTTTGCTACTTGACCATTGTGGTGGAAAAATTGCAAACATGGAAGAACAGAGTCACACACACACAGGTGCTGGAATGAAGTAATAGACAGTTTTGAGATTAACCCAAATACAAAGATGCCTGAGCAGTTGTATATGAGCGGATGAGGAGGCTTTTACACTCCTCACCTTTTATACTAGAAAATTAGACATGCACTGTGTAGATAACTTGTAATTTATATTAACTTTTCTTGCAAAAACATATAGACACTTTTTGTTCTCCTGAGAACAGTACGTCCTGTGAAGGCCATGACTCTCATCTTGTCTTCGTCCCTCTGAGGCGAGTATTAGAGTTCAGAAGCAAATTCTTGATGCATTGTGTTTTACACTGATCAAGTTTACCTTGATATAAAAAGCAATATAAAGAAAGAAATATTAAACAATAAAAATTTATTTTACAGCCATGTAAAAAGCAACACGTTTTACATCAATGACTCACAAACCTGTTGTCCATGCTATAAGTGGCTTTTCATACATGCATTTGGTAACACTTTATATTACAGACTAATTGCTAATTATGGAGTAAGAATGTGTAATTATATGTAAAGTGAGATGTAAGAATGAGTAAGTAAAGATTATGATAGTAGATATGTACAAAGCTACCCTTCAAATTGCAGCCCACACAGCCCATATTACAGTGTGCTTAAGAGTGAGTTACATAAACGTAGAGGGTACAAAACTATACTTCATATACTTGCCAATATACATCATTCGTAGTACTAAGTTACTCTTTATTTTATAGAGTGTTTTACTTTATAACATTTCTGAACACACTGGTGTGACATTCCCTGCTAAAGTTTAAGTCTCCAGAGTACACTTTTATTTTATTTTCTGGTTTGTCAAAAGCATCTTAAATGAATGAATAAAAGGAATGTTATAAGGTTACATATTCATACACAGTTGTTTTTAGACTCCATGTTGTGGTCTGATTTTATAGTTTTTTGCATTTAATAAACTTCATACTTTTTAACTTATACATTTGTATGGGACTTCATTATTCAATACGAGAAAGCTGGATGACTGGAGAGTAGAGACTTATTTTAAAGTATCTCCACACTCCAGCCCATTTAAATATTGGTTTGCCAGAAAGAAGAGACTAAAAATATAAAAAGTGTGTATGGTTGGTGTTTAATTATCTGTAGGTTAAACTTTATTCATCACAATCACAGCCAATATAGTTTCAGTCAAAGATTTGAAGAACTTTACCTTCCTTTTGCTTTCTGCACACAAGTTCCATTCAAACTGCTAGCTTCTCAGCTAGCATTTAGCATCCCTGTAGCAAAATCTATGAGAACATGGACCTAATGGATGATTTTTTTTTTCGATCATGGAGCTTTTCTGGTCTCTTTTGTCCCTGAGCAGGTCATTTAATTCTGGATCAGTTGAGGATAACATGGCATAAATGGTTCCTCATTTGAATTTGTGTAATTTTCAGCATATATTGTGGCATCTTCTGCTGCCTCATCTGGGCTTCATGTTTGTTCTGGTATGGAAGCAGAATCTTTGTAGTCCATTATGATCTTGTCTTTCTTTGAACTCATGTGATTGATTTGGCAGCTGATTAGCTTAAGAACATATTATTAAATATATAAATTGTGTTTTGGTTTGTGAAGATATGAAGAAAGAGATTTTGAATTATGAAGAAGGAGCCTCATCGTCTATGAGACCTGCCCCCTCTGTGGACCAACAGATGAAGGATTGCAGATGAAGCATGTTCAAGAAGAAGAATCTGGAGACAAAACTGATCTCTGTAAGAAACCCTGACACATCCAATTCCTGCATATTTTTCAGTTGCACTACCATACTCTGAATCTCCTGTTCTACCACTTCCAAAAGGTTTTCAGCAGGATTCAGATCCGGTGACTGGGAAGAACTCTGAAGGCAGGTTGGACTCATGGGATCATGCATTAGAATCCAAATTCTGATCCTCAACCATCTGTGTACCTCAGCAGAAATGTAACACCTGAGAAACGTTTCGAAGAGTAAATGAAGCTTCTTTTGTAGTCACATGACAGCCATTTGAAGTGAGTTGAATTCACTGGTTCATATACATATCGGGATTATTTTTATTTCCATTAATACATATAATAACTCTATACAGATCACCAACAAGGTCATGGTTACATTAGAAAACTAAACAGAAAAAATAAGCTGTTTTCCTGCAGCACATATCTGTGCTCACTGCATTTGCATATTATTAATTCAAGTAATACAGTGTATGGCAACATAATGTGAAAAATATAAGCTATTTTACATTTACAGCGTTTAGCAGGTGTCCTTTACCAGAGCATCTTACCGGTGGTACAGTCGCACAATGCAAGCAATTGTGGGTTAAGGGTCTTACTCAGGGACCCAACAGTGGCAGCTTGGCATAGGTGGGATTTACACCCTGGACCTTAAGATCCAGAGTCCAGTATCTTAACCGCTAGGCCACAGAGGTCTTTTCTGGTTAGACAGTCAAGACGTTCTCCAGAGATTACTGGCCAACAACCTTTATGGAAAAGGTGAGAAGTGTGACTTTCACCAAACGAAAATCGTGTTTTTGGGCTATGTAATAGATTCTCAGGGGACGCATATGGGCAATGACAAGGTTGAGGTGGTAGTGCAGTCGCCACAACCTCACTACCTAAGAACTACAGAGGTTCTTGGGTTTTGCCAACTTCTATCGGCATTTCATTCGAGGGTTCAGTCAGATAGCTGTGGGGTACTGTGGGGTAACCCCAAAAAACGTATGTGGACCGAGGCGACTGTGCAGTCCTTTGGGGAGCTCAAGAGGCGGTTCACTTCTGCTTCCGTCCTTAGACATCCTGACCCTTCGCTGTCATTTATCGTCTTGGGGATAGGAGCCATCTTATCCCAACGTTTTGGGACACCGGCTAAGCTGTTTCCCTGTGCTTATTTTTCAAAGAAATTGATTCCTGCAGAAAGGAATTATGACATGGGTAACTGTGAGTTGTTGGAAATTAAGTTAGCCTTGGAAGAATGGCGAGACTGGCTAGAGCGGGCTTTTCTTGTTCTCACTGACCATAGAAACCTCGAATATATCAAGTCGGCTAAGGGTCTCAACTCCCACCAGGCCCGCTGGACACACTTCTTCACACGCATTAATTTCATAGGAGGAGATTCGTAGAAGGAGGGGGGAGGACCTGGTTCCTGAGGGTTATCCCTGAACCTCTGAGGAATCAACTCATTGAGCAAGTGCACACATCGTTGAGTTCTGGTCACCCTGGTGTTGAGCGTACGAGTGGTTAAATTGCTAACAAGTTTTGGTGGCCGTAGTTGAGCAAGGACATGACTAATTTTGTTAATGCTTGTATCATCTGTGCTCAGAGAAAGACACCAAGACAACTCCAGGATTACTTGAACCGTTGCCCACTCCAGAGTGGCTGTGGTCCCATCTCTGCGTGAACTTCATCACCGACCTCCCTCAGTTTCAGGGTAACAAGGTCATTTTGGTAATCATAGATAGATTTTCTATGGGATGTAAGCTCATATTCCTATGGCCAAACTACCGACTTCCTTGGAAACTGCTGAGGCGTTGTTTCACTACGTTTTTCGTTATTACGGGCTGCCTGAGGATATTGTCTTGGATAGGGGCCCTCAGTTCACGTCTCATGTTTGGAAGGCCTTTCTGTCTATGTTAAATATCAATGTGGGTCTCACTTCTGGTTACCACCCTCAATCGAACAGCCAGGCCGAACGTCTCAATCAGGAAATTGGCAGATTCTTACTCTAGTCGTACAAAGGATGAATGGGCACGTTTTCTACCCTGTGCTGAATACGCCCAAAATTCATTAATTAGTTCACCACTGGTCTCACCCCATTTTAGTGTATCCCAGCTTTCCTTGTTCCCCTGGTCTGGAGAACCATCATCTGTGCCTTCTGTCAACGATTGGATGCAGAGAAGTGGGAAGACCTAGGAGGAGGTTCATGTGCGCCTCCAGGGGGCCATCCGTAGGTACACTATTCAAGCCAACCAGCGTCATCAACCACATCCTTCGTTGAAACCCCGGGATATGGTATCGACTCAGGATTTAAAGTTCAAATTACCTTGCAAAAAATTGAGTCCTAGATTCACAGGTCCTTTCAAGATTCTGAAACAGATTTCCCCCGTGTCCTACCGCTTAGACCTTCTGCCTACCTATAGAATAGCTTCGCTTTTTCATGCATCTTTACTAAAACCAATCTCTTCTTCCCAGGCCAAGCAAGGTCAAGCAGCGGCACCCCTTCCCTTGGACGTGGATGACTCCCCGGCATATAACAGTGCCTGTTGAACTCCAGATGCAAGAACAGACGAATGTTTTATCTGGTCAATTGGGAGGGTTATGGCCCGGAGGAGAGGTCCTGGGTGCACGCTGAGGACATTTTAGAACCCTCTCTCATTTCTGATTTTCACAGTGACCATCCCGGGAAAACAAGCTCCTCGACCCCGGGAAGGCCTCGGCGTACAGTAGAGTGTTTTGGGCGTCGGGAGTCGCTAATGTCACATCTGAGGCTGCTGTTCCTCCGTCTCGCCTACAGAGGTCGCTGTTGCCTAAATTCTAATCTCCGTTTCCTCACCCATCTGAGCTCTGCCGATTTAAGCCGTGTTGTCCGCCTAGTCGTTGCAATGTCTTGTTTTGCCATGGATTACAACTCAGAGCATTTCGTGTATTCTCTGGTGTCTCTGTTTATGGCCCTAACTGCCTGTTCTGTGTATTATCCTTCTGGTTTATGTATTGGCTTTGGTTGCTCGACTGTTTGGATTGCGTTCATGGTTTTGACCCTGCCTGTTCACGACTACTCTCATTGTTTATTAAACTCGCCCTTGACTCTTACACTCGTTCCAAGTCTGCTTTGTGACAAATACTATCTTTAAGGAGTTTTTGAGTAACATAAATCCGTTTTATATAGTAAATATGAATAAATGCATATAGCACATGCACATATATCTGAACCTATGATGAAACTTTATAACTTTATAAACGCCGTAATATGTTATTTATTCCAACTTGATTCTATTCTACAATATCACATGACTGTCCACAATGAGATAGAAGCAGATTGGGAGGAATTATCAGTTCTGGTGACCACTTTACTGACTGTATACTGTTATTATCAATGCATGGATGTAGACCTAAGCTTTATGTCTTCATTAGATCTTGTAATAGATCTCATGAATTCGTTCCATCTTGATTCTATTCTAGAATATCTGCTGAATGTCCTCACAACATTTGAAGCAGATCTGTGGTGGAAATTTTGAGTTATAACCACTTTAATGTATACTGGTAGTATCATTGTTTAATTTTGTCTAAGTCACTTAAATAATTCAAGGGAAATGTTAAAAAAAACATTACTTTTTGCAACCTTTAGATTT
The DNA here is from genome assembly GCA_025084515.1 of Ancistrus triradiatus. Taxonomy (NCBI): domain Eukaryota; kingdom Metazoa; phylum Chordata; class Actinopteri; order Siluriformes; family Loricariidae; genus Ancistrus; species Ancistrus triradiatus. Next base: position 5,689 of record JAJAGP010004802.1, on the reverse strand, counting down.
CATATTTTGGTCAACTGAATCTACTGTAGATTTAGTTGACTATAATCTTATTATAATTAGTCGACTAAAACTAGACTAACACTAAAAACAATTCAGATTACTAAATTATGACTAAAACTAAATTACGTTAGTCAAAAGACTATGACTAAAACTAAATAAAAATTTATCGTCAAAATTAACACCGCTGCTCACTGTGTGGCAAGATATTTAACAATACGGGTAATCTCCAGTCATACCAGCGCATCCACTCTGGAGAAAATTAGCTTTAACCATAAGGGTAATTTCCAAATACACCAGTGCATTCATACTGAAGAGAAACTGTATCATTGCTCAGTATGTAACAAAAGCTTTATGCAAAGATATCATCTTAATCAGCACCAGTAGACCCAAACCAGAGCTAGTAATCCAGGGCTAGTAATGAGGTAAAAGAACACCTAAATAAATATGTGATTTTCAACTGGTAATTGTAATCATAAGCAGTGTCCACAAAATTATAAAAATGTTTAAAAACAATGATCATCAACTAATATATACCGTAGGTTTCCACTTCGAGTAAGTCAGTTAATCAACTTTCTGACCTGACGTCCTTAAACAAAGCCCATAGAGAATTGGTTTACCAAATGTAAATGAGAACTTGGCTCGGTTGCAGGGACCCACCAAAATCTAGTGGAAAGCCGTTTTAGATGGCTGTTGTAACAACGAAGGTGAGGGCAAACTCATACTACTACCCATGTTTTAGAAAATATATATTTGGGTGCTCGTCAAACTTGTGTCTATATGATAGTGTACAATATGCTGGGTGTAAGAATAGACTTTCTTCACCAGCTCACTCTCCAGCAAAGCAGGTGGCAGTGATGTGGCTAAATACTGGTGTGTCAGCTGCTGAAAGAATAAACAAAGAAGAAGAAGTAGAAGCTTGAATAGGTGTGTGTGGATGAGGTTAAATAAGCTATAAGATTGTACTTTTATTTATTATCATCACAGCTGATGGAGGTTCAATAAATCATCATTGAGGATCATTATTGAGTGGATTTGAGGAACTTTCTTTTGCTTTCTGCACACAAGGTAAGTTCCACTCAAATTGCTAGTCTCTCAGCTAACAGTTAGCTTCCATCATGGAGCTTCCCTGTTCTCTTTTGGGTTTCTGGTTATACAGGATATTTCTCTATTGTTCTCTTAATGAGATCCTGTTCATTTAGTGGTAATTCTGAGGTGATAAGGATGAAGCAGGTGGGTTATGGAGCTAACATCAGGCATATTGGTCTTACAGAGGCAGGCCATTGTCTACCTTTTATACCTCAATACAGTCAGTGGTTTAATAACCAGGGTTTTGAGAAATGTTTCTTTCTGAAGATCCAGTTGTATTTGGTTCTCGCTCTTTTCTGAATATGCATGCAGGGCTGTAAGGGGTCACTAGATTTTTTATTGTCTTCATGAAACTCAGGGAAGAAAACCAGGATACCATGTTTAGCACCTGAGGAGAAGAAGAGGTAGCTATTATATTTTAATTAATTGTTTGATAATAAATTGTCTCCAAGATTTTCAAGTATGAACAGACTGCTGTATTTTATTGGTCATAAATGGTTTGGCACTCTCTTTCTAAACACTAATGTTTGTACACCTGATTAAGAAGACATTTTAAAATTTTTCAGTCATTAGGTTTGTGAAAACATGGAGTACGAGACTTTGGATTCTGAAGAAGAAAATCGTTTTTGAGACCTGCCTCTTCTGTGGACCAACAGATTGGAGGATTGCAGATGAAGTGCATAAAAGAGGAAGAATATGAATACAAAACTGTTCTCTGTAAGACATGACATGTCAGAGTCCAACTTGAACATAAATATATTTAAAAAGATTCCCTCAGTAGTAACTCTCATCTAACTTCTTTACCATCCAATCCAACAAACCCCAATATATTTGTGTTTTGAGGTGGAGAAACATGCACTCCTATGGACCATCAGGATGGAGGCTTCCAGATTAAGTTTGTGAAAAGGAAGAATGTGAAGATGAAGCTGACTTCTGTAAGAAATCATTATGTAATAAAGTTCAGTATAGGAGCTGAAAACATTCTCAATAATATTCCTTTTTTCATGTTTTCATCTATATAGATTTGTAACTGAAATAAAGACATTAATTTCAATAAAATCATTAATTTCAGGTGAAACAATGTCAGGCTCTGTTCATGGCTCTGATCATGACATCTTTGTGGATCAACAGAATGAAGAATTGCAGGAAAAAATATTTAAAAAGGAAGAACCTGAAGATGTAACCCATCATTGGGTGGTGAGTTACTGCCTTAAAATATAATTATATATTGAATTATTTTCTAAATTTGTAGATCCATTAATAAAGGTGATCCACAAGCTTTTGCTCCTTTTGTTTGGTTATAATATTCTGGTGTTCATATGAGATCTCTTCTATGCTTAATAGAATATTATTTTATTAGTATTTTATTATTTAAAATGTACAGGTTCTCTCAAAGCAGCTTTATAAATATCTGATCTTTAACCTCCAGTCGTCAGCAAATCAGGACCTTCAGTGGAAAGTAAATTCTAATGTATAGTAAGAGAAGTAGAAATCTTCACAGAAAGAACCTTCACAGTCCTTCCTGCATTTGGTATCAATAAGGAATTATTTTTCTTTATGTGCAGACTAGAGTTTATTACCCATGTATTGTATTATAATAAGACTACTTATTTTTTTGCTGTGTCTGTGGAACATGGCATCTCTGACCAGCAGAATGGAGGCATCCAGAAGAATCCAATGAAAGAGGAAGAAGCTGAAGATGAAGCTGGTGGAACATCAAGCTCTGTGGAGAACATCAACCCTGTGGAACAACAGACTGGAGGATTCAATATAAAGAAAATAAAAGAGGAGAAAACTGAAGATGAGGATTATGCTGACACAGTTACAGGTGAGAATTTCTAATAAACAGTTTGTACAATAGAACTTACACAATCAAATGTTTCTAAACCCCTCCCTACTCCATGACCTGTTTATTATCATAAATCATTCCTGAAATGGGTACAAGGGAACAATCTATGGCATCTGAAAGAGTTAAGGGCTTTGGTTCGCAATAGTGGCAGCTTAGCAGTGCTGGGACTAGCCCAGTACCTTAAAATATGTCCACCACTTTCCCATTATATACACTGAATGGCCACTTTATTAGAGGATCCATTTATTAACACATTGGAGCTCCTTTGGCCTTCAGAACTCCATTAATTCATCATGCAACTGTGAAGGCCAGGGACGCAAGGGAAACTGAACTTCACACTGTAATACTGTGGTTGGTAAGTGGTGTCCTCTGTGTGTCTCCAGGCAGTGCTTTCATTGACTTCTTCTGAATTCCAATATATGTAATTACTGTTTATAGGCCGAATTACACATATTTAACTTCACCGTGAATATCAGTGTTTTAATTTAGACTGTAATGACAATTTGGTCTGATAAGTGTCTTTTCTTCTTCAGGCATGGACAGTGATTCAGAACAGAAAATTGCCAGTGAACAGAGAGCTCTCCAGTCTCAGCAGTGCAGCCAAACAAAAGATAAAACCTTTCACTGTATACAGTGTGGGAAGAAATTTGCTAAACACTGCATTCTCCTGCAACACTATCGCATCCACACTGGAGAGAAACCATATCTGTGCTCACTGTGTGGCAAAAGCTTTAATCATAAGGGTAGTCTCCAACAACACAAACGGATCCACACTGGAGAGAAGCCATATCAGTGTTCACTGTGTGGCAAGAGTTTTAATAAGAAGGGTCATTTTCATGTACACCAACGCATTCATACTGGAGAGAAACCATATCAGTGCTCTCTCTGTGGCAAGAGCTTTAATCGTAAGTGTAATCTCCAAACACACCAGACCATCCACACTGGAGAGAAACTATTTCACTGCTCAGTGTGTGGCAAGAGCTTTAAGGACAGGCGTAATCTTCAAGCACACCGGATAATCCATACTGGAGAGAAACCGTTTCAGTGCTCAGTGTGTGGCACAAGCTTTAATAATAAGTTTAGTCTCCAAAAACACCAACGGATCCACACTGGAGAGAAACTATTTCACTGCACAGTGTGTGGCAAGAGCTTTGCTCAAAAGACTTATCTCCAAACACACCAACGGATCCACTCTGGAGAGAAACCATATCAGTGCTCAGTGTGTGGCAAGAGCTTTAATCAGATGGGTTGTCTCCAAGAACACAAACGGATCCACACTGGAGAGAAACCATATCAGTGCTCAGTGTGTGGCAAGAGTTTTAGCCGTAAGGGTCATCTGCAAACCCACCAGATTATCCACACTGGAGAGAAACCATATCAGTGCTCAGTGTGTGGCAAGAGCTTTAATCATAAGCGTAGTCTCCAAAACCACAAACGGATCCACACTGGAGAGAAACCATATCAGTGCTCAGTGTGTGGCAAAAGTTTTAGTCGTAATGGTCATCTGCAAACCCACCACATCATCCACACTGGAGAGAAACCATATCACTGCTCAGTGTGTGGCAAGGGCTTTAATCAAAAAGGTAATCTCCAAACACACAAGCACATCCACATTGGAAAAAGGCTATAATCATTTCTCAATGTGCAATCAAAGTTTTAAGCAAAACTGTTCTTTTTTTGCATCCAAACCGGAGAGAAATCTAATCACTGAATGGCAAGAGCATAATCTCAAAGTTCACAAACCATATCGCCTTCCAGTTCCTTCACCATATACAGAAGACACTGCTTCTTTGCTACTTGGCCATGGACAAAGCAACACGTTTTACATCAATGACTCAAAGCAACAATTCAAATTACAGCCTGCACAGCCTATATTAAAGTGTACTTCAGAGCAAGTTGCAGGAAAGTGGAGGGTACAAAACTATACTTCATATACTTGGCAATATACATTACCGGTATACTTAGTACTAAGTTACTCTTCAATTTATAGAATGTTTCACTTTATAACATTTCTGAACACACTGGTGTGACATTCCCTGCTATTGTTTAAGTCTCCCGAGTGCACATTTACTTTATTTTCTTCGTTGTCTAAAGCATCTTAAATAAATAAAAGGAATTCTATATGCTGTGGACCTTTTTGTGTGAAGATGATGACCCAAAGGTGATGAGCTGAGGAAGGAGAAAAAGGGAAAGAGGACACTGATGCATATTCCCTGTTGTACCCATGTGAGCAGTAAGAAGCTGACATCAGTCAGCTACGTACATATACAGTGGTGCTTGAACGTTTGTGAACCTTTTAGAATTTTTCTATATTGATGCATAAATATGACCTAAAACATCATCAGATTTTCACACAAGTGGCAAAAGTATGTGAACCTTTGCTTTCAGTATCTGGTGTGACCGTCCTGGCCCAGATGCAGCACAACAGGCCCAAACCATGATACTACCACCACCATGTTTCACAGATGGGATGAGGTTCTTATGCTGAAATGCAGTGTTTTTCTTTCTCCAAACACAACGCTTTTCTTTTAAACTAAAAAGTTCTATTTTGGTCTCATCTGTCCACAAAACATTCTTCCAATAGCCTTCTGGCTTGTCCACGTGATCTTTAGCAAACTGCAGACGAGCAGCAATGTTCTATTTGGAGAGCAGTGGCTTTCTCCTTGCAATCCTGCCATGCACAAGTCAAGTCAGATCTATTTATATAGCACTTTTTACAATGGAGCATTGTCTCAAAGCAACTTTACAAGTTTA